>VXBT01012127.1:547880-646151 GCA_013400235.1 Oriolus oriolus | reverse complement strand
CAGGAAGATTTAGTCATTTTCTAGCTGACCCTGACACAAGTCACAGGCACCCTGCTGAAACACATTCATATGTACAAGCTTTACAGGCAAGTGCTTTCTTGTGGAAATAGCATCTAGACAAAGTACTGAAAAAGATACTCCTTTACCAATGATCCCAACAGACGCGGGAGTGGCTTTTTCCCTGCATGCCTGAAAAGACCTTGTCAACAAAATTGCATCAGAGGATGCAAATGACAAGTCCGGGAAGAATGTTATCTGCCCTAAATGCTAAACCGCAGCATGAGCGTCGGTATGTGCTAATGTGCACAGGCTAATGTGCACAAACGCAGCGGAGAGAGCAAGAGGCTGAATTTAAAAATAAAGCCAAAAAGACCTATGCCACAAATTAACAACTCTCCAGCATCTTATATATGTAAACGCGAATATATATATATATTTTTATGTGTAAGGTCATCAAGATTCTGATTGATGTATCATTTTCCCCTATCTTTTTCACCTCTTAAAAATTCTTTAGTGCTTGCCAGTAACCTTCTGTACAGAGTTTTCTGTAAATCCCCTCCTGGGTTTTTCTTACTAATACAATCTCTTCTCCTTAAATTATCCTGAATTCTTTCTTTGCAAGTATTTTCTTTTATTTCTCCTTATAGAAGTGACAGGAGTGTAAAGTGAATAAATCTGGGCTGATTGTTCCAAGTACCTTGAGATGTTTAGGGGTATTCTCCAGTCTCAGGTACCTAAGTCTGTAGGCCCACACGACACTCATTGGATCCTGGACTCATATATGTATATATTTTTTTAGATTTTCTTTTAACTTAAGCATATTTCAAGTACATATAGCAATAGAAAATAATAAATTGTTTTCTAAAAACAAATACAGAACTGTCTAACAATACTTTTATGTCTGTTGGTGTTCAACTAGGATTTAAGTATACACAAAAATTAAAATGAATTTATAATATACATAATTTTACTATTGCAAAATCTAAACCAAATTTGTCTAAAGACAAAAGAGACAACTATGACTAACTGCAAATATGTTTTTAGTGAGATAAATGCATTTTTACAAATGCTTTGAGGCAAGAAAGCTTGATTCAGTTATTTAATTCCTCCTACATAGCTAACCTAAAATTCCTCAAAACTTAGACATTGCTAAAACGCATAACAATAAACCCTGGCAGTAATTCTTAATAAAATAAAATAAATTATGGCAACGCTCTAACAGTGGAAAAAATATTTTGACAACACTATAGTTCAAATTGCTGCACGTAACTCACATCAGTTTTAGCTGTATTTTCATCCAAGGTGCTTGTTCCAGTTGTACTAAACTAATGTGATAATGCAAGGTTTATCCAGAACTTCAGTGAACGGCCAAAATTGTACACCATAAACTCTCTCACATAACAGAAACCCAACTGCAAGAACTCACAGAGCTTGGCATAGAGTTAAGGTCACTTCATGTTTGAAAAAGAAATATTAATGCACTTCTGAATTGCAAGCATAGATGTGGAAGCCAGCACTTAAAAATCTGAGCTAAGGGAGTCTACAAGGTAATCGTTGCTACATGTAAAGTAAATGCAAAGTTACATAACACTGAATCCATCTTTTGCAGTTTTAGTCAAGCATAAGAAGTGAAGGTGTGCGAGCTACCCAGAAAGCTGCTTTCCTCTAGCGCTC
Organism: Oriolus oriolus; assembly: GCA_013400235.1. Taxonomy (NCBI): domain Eukaryota; kingdom Metazoa; phylum Chordata; class Aves; order Passeriformes; family Corvidae; genus Oriolus; species Oriolus oriolus. The sequence goes on along the minus strand of VXBT01012127.1, from coordinate 644,477 downwards.
AAGGAAAATTCAACCCTGAGCACCCAAAAACTTGTCTACCTGAAGATAATTCAAGTCATTACTGCACCATTTCCAGCAGGACTACCTCAATTAAAGAAATACATATATTGCCATTAAGTGCAGCTATAAATCACATCTATAAAATTGTAACATTTATTTATATACTATATGTATATAAAAGACAAAACACTAACATGGCCAAAATCAGTTTTCATTTCCATCATTGCAGACCTGTATTAGCAGTGTCCATCACCTTAAAGCCATCAGCCCTTTGTCGCATAGCAAGCTACCTAGATCACCCCAGACTATCCCAATGCTATTCCAGCTTTCTCAAATGCCAATCAGAATCTAAAAAAAAGAAGCTTAATATATCTTTCAAAGCTATTTGGAGAAATCTAGATAATTGCAGAAGTAACAAAAAAACCCAAACAAATTTTTAAAAGCTATTTAAAATAAGACGCAATATATTTAAAAATCAGGGCAAGCAAGGATTGGGGAGTGTAAAGAATCTACACATTCCATGACCAGACATAGTCTGTAGGCCACCTACACACAAAATTTTGGGTAAAGTCAACTGTACCAGAGCACTAAAATGTCCATCACAAACCTCCCTAGCCCTATATTTTAAAGCAGTAGATGACCTTTTAGCAGCCTCAGTGCACCCCAACCAGAACAATGCAGGACGACAAAGGCATCCTTTTGACTGTACAGTTCATGTTAAAAAGTATACTTGAAATAGCCTCTCATCAGAATGTGGAGAAAGGGGTTTTTTTTCAAATAATTTGACACCACTGAACATAGCCTAGAAGTGCTGAGTAGGTTCAGGCTATTTCATACTTAAAAATTTAGTAAAGAAAAAAATTCCTACAAATAAATGATATTACTGTCAACACTTTTTATTAAAGGTTGTCACTGCCTATGTGAGACAAAAACACTTGAATATGGGATGCATGCGTGCAACTAATTACGAGACAACACGGTAAGATGGATTCAAAACATAATGCAATTTCATCTGCTGTAATTGAACCATTGTATTAGAGAGGATGGCACGCACCTCTGGATGAACTTGGATTAACACATGGCTCAAATCCACATGCCCAACTGTCATCCTAATTTGATAGCAACTGGTGCACAAAGCAAAACTGAACATTGTACAATATATGATGTGAACTGAGTTTGAACCAATGCTGTTGTGGAAAAATCTCACTAATTTTCTTTTTGAAATATTAAGGAGGCATGACGAAATGGAGCAAATAGATTTAGCTGATATTGTACCAGCACAAATAGCTGTAACTGGATTACAGCAACGTTGGACATATACCAAAAATAAATGCTGAGAATAGCTTGCTTCAGGCAAAAATGTGCATATGGGAAAGAAAAAGTGCATATGGGAAACAAAAATTATTAATAGAGTTCTGAAAGGGAAGCTAGAATCATGGGCAAAGATGATTTAGATGTAGTAACAGATTTTTCCCTCCAACCAAGAATGCAATGTTATGCAACCATAAAAAAAATACAGAATAAAAGAAGAATAAAAGAAGAGTAATAAACATGGACTGGACCAACTATTAGAGATCCTAAATTTCTATAAATACTTTTCTTGAAGGAAAAATAATATGAACAATTACTAACACAATAGCAAAACTACTGAAATAAGTCAAAGGCAATTTCTTTGCAAGTTTTTTGTTTGATTGGTTGGTTACTGAAATGCAATCTTGTATAGAAATAATATTCTCAGTGGTGACATGGGCTAGAATGAATGGTTGTGATTAGACCAAGATTAGGCCAGGAGCCAACTGATCTGGCATAACTCACTGTTATCATAGTGTACCTAGGAAATTTTGGACAAATAATTTGATTTCCATAACTACTCATATGTAAAATGAGGAGAAAACCAACCACTTAATTTAATGAAACCAGAACATAAGGGGTGGGGAAAGACGCAGCTGAAAAAAATCCAACACAGCTTCTATTTCAGGTCTGTCTACTCCTCTCTTCTAGGTATTCAAGGCAAGAAGCATGCAGGACTACAACACCAAAAGAAAAAAAAAACAGTAGAAGAAGAAAAATATAATAAAAAAATAGCTATTTTTTAAAATTCACCATTAAGGGAATTTCACTGGAAATCTATCAGTGATTTTCAAGAGTAATATTTTGCTTACTTAAAAAAAAAAAAAAAAAAAAAAAAAGTGTGATCCCCATATCCTTTAAACAACAGGATGGGTCTCAGTCTTAGAGGTTTTGCAGAAAAATACCAGCACAGCACTGAGACACAGCTGCCTGCACAATGCATCTGGCTGCATGATCAAGGGCATGTTCTTTTCATTTTTATCAGAGGCTAGGAAAGCTTAAGGAGCTACAAACAGAAACATACCGATTTTCAGTATTAGCTGCATGTCCTAGGGTTAACATAAGGACAATCATTTAAAAAATCAAGATCCAATGAAAGAGAAAAATGACAAGGGTTTGGAAGGGAGCTATATTAAGAGAAGAAAACAACCCTCAGCTGGGAATATTAAGTCACAGTCAATCATGTCAAAGCTGGTGGAGAACAGCACAGCAGGTTTACCAATTTCACATCCAAGTGAATCAAAGAATCATAAAATTTCAGTGGAGTGAAACACAAGAGCATTTCCATGCCAATACAGGAACTTCCCTTACTGGACCTGCTATTTTCAGGTAGAGGTGGTGTGCTGGATTCAGCTGCAATAGAGGCGATTTTCTTCACTGTGGCTGGTATAGGGCTGTGTTTTGGATTTGTGCTGAACACAGGGATGATAATTTAGAGGTGTTTTTGTTATTGCTGAGGAGTGCTTACACAGAGCCAAGGCCTTTTCTCTTCCTCGTACTGCCACGATGGCAAGGGGGCTGGGGAATGCACCTATTTATAACAGGTGTTTATTGATTTAGAAGAAGAAATTCAGTTACGCTGGGTCTCCATTCAGATAGCAATGTAAGCAGGAAAGTGTACCACAAATACCCAGCATATATCCATAGCATGAGTTAATCAGGAGTCTTACTACAGTCACATTGCACATTGCATACAGTTAAATGCACAGTGTGAATTGTATAAAGGAAGAGGGCAATATAACCAAGTTAGAATTTTTATTCCAATGCTAGCTATCCATGTAGAAAATAAAAAATGCCAAATAGCTGGCTACAAAAATCTTTTTCAGGTGTGGTGCCTATTAGAAAATCCTCTTCCTAACTGATTACTTCCCATTACAGTTATTTTGAAAGAACTTGAATTTGTGAGCAGACAATGAGAAATTGTTTCTTCCCGATGAAGCTATTTGTTATCTGCTTAATATATCTTTGAAGAGTTTGACGCAGCTCTGTCACTGTCTTATTATGGGCCAGTTATAAACTTCCACTGCAGATGAACGGAAAGCAGAAAGACGTGATCACAGATCACAGCCAAAAAAAGACAAGGTTTGGAGCACACATTACCAAGAATTCAAGTTACTAAGCTCCCTCTTCAGCCTTTGGAAAGCAAAGGCTTAACAGACTAACATGAATTTCAGAACAAAAGCAAAACCGTTTGATGGAACATAACTGATTCCATATTAAAAGAATAACAAAAATCTGTCTTGTTTCTCTACAGTCCATACATGGCCACCCTCGAGATTTTATTTCAGTTGAAAACAATATCTAAAAGTATCTCCCAAACAGAAATATCCTAGCATGTTTTCGTAAAGGAATTACATACGGGTCAATGTGGTGTGCATATATATGACAAGGACAGTCCCTGAATCAAGAAAGAGTGATATAGAAGCAAGATGAATCCCTGGTGGCTCTATAATGAAAAGAGTTTTACCTATATACACAGTTGCTCTAAACTGTCTTCATTACTTGGAAGAGTAAAACCAGTCTATTTGCATTATTTGGAGCATCTATAACATTACATTTTATCTACACCGAGTGACCTCAAAGGCTGGACCCACTGCTCTTTGCTTTGATACAGAAGTTTTTGAGCTTAATGCAGGATGGACAGGGTAGAATTCTAGAGTCTGTGCTGTACAGTAGGTCAAACCAGCCACAATGAAAGCATAAATGAAAGCAAGCTAATGGCTAAGGTAAAAAGTAGTTTCTCTGTATAAATGGATGTAAACACAACCTGCTATTCATAGCTACTTAGTTTTTGGAAGAGAAGACCTAATCGTAAGGACGCTTTTTTTTTTTTTTTCCTTAAAAATCCAGGAGAGAAACTCTCGATTACAGAACACATGAATTCTCCTACAACCACTTGCTGTATGAGGAAAATAATCTGTTCTATATAACAGGACCACAGGGAAAGCAAATTAGCTTCTGAAGGAAAAAGTTACTAACTAGAGCAGAGTAGAGGGGAGAGAATCCCCTCCCTCGCCCTGCTGGCCACGCTGCTTTGGATGCAGCCCAGGACATGGTTGGCTTTCTGCGCTGCGAGTGCACATTGCTGGGAGATGTTGAGCTCTTCATCCACCAGCATCCCTGAATATTTCTCCCCACGACTGGTCTCAGTCCCAGTTCTCCTCCCAGCCTGTATTGATACTTGAGATTGCCACAACCCAGGTGCAGGACCTTTCACTTGGCCTTGATAAACTTCAGGAATTTACAGACCCACCGCTCAGTCCTGTTGGGGTCCATCTGGCAACCCTTCCTCCAGCATGACTACCACACAACACAGCTTGGAGTCACCAGCAAACTTGCTGAGGGTGCACTTGAATCCTCTGGCCATGTCACCAACAAGGATGGTGCTAAGAAGACTGACCCTTGAAGACACCACTCATCACTGCTCTCCACTTGGACACTGAGCCATTGACCACAACTCTCTGAGTGTGATGTGCTAATCAACTCCTCATCCAGGGAGTGGTTCATCCGTCAAACCCACATCTCTCCGGTTTAGAGACACGATTATAGGATATAAGGATATAGGGTAGAAGACAAGGTTGATTTCATAGAACTATGGTCTACATTCCTAAAGGAGATGTAAGAGCAAATCAAAGAACAGTTGAGTAGTCATGTACTGAAAACATGTACCGCAAGGCTTTTGTTTCGCTTTGCATCATTTATTAAAACAAATTCCAACGTTTAGCTAGAAAAAGCTGCTCTTCGGTCAAATAGCTCTTGCTCTGAGAAACATTCGCCTGAGTTACTTTCAATTTCCATCTCCCTGTTTCCATCCATTTATTTCTATTCTCTAATTTTACTTCAAATCATTCTTTATCCCTCTCAGTAATCATTAATTTCAAGTGAGAGGATCCCAGGGTTTGTTAGTCTGTTTATTCAGTCTATTAACTAGTTTCTCATAGGTCAGCTCCATCCCATAAGCATTCCACTTTTTTCTTCTAACTTTATCCAGTATAAAGAGGATTAGACCTTAGCAGGTTTGTGTGATAGCAAGCTGTTAGTGACAGGTTAGTGACCAGAACACTATGACAAAAACAACACAAAAACAACCAAACAAAATGACTAGCCCCTAGAATAACGATAATACAAGTTTATGAAAAACAGTCCACACACATGGGAACTCCTTGCAAGACCATTCTTAGCAAACTATATTAATTTCCTTAATGTCCTGGAGTATGTCAGGATTAATTTAAGAGAACTTTTGTGCAATTTAAAATTTTTTTTACACCACTTGTTACACCCTAAGACTCAATCTCTTTACCATTCAGTTAACAATATGGCTTTGACACCATACTGAGCTATAGTATTTCTTACCCACTTTTGGTACATGTTAGAATTTGTGTTCAGTTTGCTTACACTTACGTTAGATTAAATCATTCCTATGCATATTGCAGCAATACTCCATGGCTTTTCTTCTCTGTACTGTTTCTTAAAAGTATGATGCACCAATATCTTCATTTATACAAAGGATTTCATTCTATCTACATAAGTCATTTATATGTACATGTTTCTTGAATTCCATAAACAGAATAATATTAGTTGTCTCAATGAAAGAAATGGAAGAAGCATTGTAAGCAATTAATATAGTAAAAAAGAAATGTTCCTCTGAAGAGCATTGTTAACTGTTAATGGAAATTGGTCACTGTAGATAAAACAAAGCTTAAATTGGCAGCCTTGTTGGAAGTTTTGGTTATAATTCTTCTATAATGTATATGCAAATATAGCTCAGGAGATGAAAATAAATAAGTAAATAAACATGGATTGGATGGTACCAGGAGAAATAAATAGTGCCATTGGCAGATAACTCGGGAAGAGCGGACAACACTTTTCCTAAATTTTTGTCTCAGTACCACCAAACACAGTGCATGAGTCTTTATTAAAAATAAAACTTCACATGAACGTGAAAGTATATTTTTAACTAGTTCATGATGACACGTTCATCTACCATTTCAATCAGACATAATTTTGTTCCCTAATGACTGATTAGTGAATTGCTTTTATGCCAAAATAACTGTTTCTAAATATGTTCTTAAATAGATATAATGATTGCAGAAAATTACAACAGGAAAAAAAAGAGCATTTATCAACAACTGTGTTCCAGATTACTTTCAGCTCATGAATGTAGTGTTTTGTGAAGGCAAGACAGTAAGTTTTAGATGAATACTTAGGAAGAAATAAGGAACTATTACTTATTTAGTGCTTCTCAGAAAGTAATTTGGAGCAGTGAAACTGAGCATACAGTGTTACTTACAGTAAAAGCTATTCTCTAGAAAGAGAGCTACTGGAGTGCTACTGAAATTAAAATTGGAGCTGGACATGAAGGGTAACAGGAAAGCTTTCCATAGGTACACCAGCAACACAAGGAGGACAAAGAGAAACGTGGGGATATAGTGACAAAGACACGGAAAAGCCTTTGTTGTGAAGTGACTTTGCTTTCTCAATGTTTATAGGTGAGTTCTGCTCTCCAGCCTCCCTAGACCCTACAATGACCAGTGGAGTCCAGGGCTGGAAGTGCTACTCACAACACAAGAATATGAAGCTGGAGACCACTTAAGTAAATTGAACGCACAAAAATCCATGGAATTGGATGGGAGGCATCCAAAAGTGCTCAGGAAGCTTGCAAACATTGCAGTGAAACCTCTCTCATTCAAAGACTGTGGTGTCAGGAGGAGTCTTGATAAATGAAAAATGCAAATATTGCATTCATCTTTAAGAAGGGTAAGAGGAGGATCTGGGGAACTAAAAGATGGTCTTCCTAATTTAATCTGTGGGATGGTTACAGAACAAATTAAAACAAAAAGTTCACAGTTCATGAACTGGAGGGAGCTGTTGATCTACTGATAGGCATCTCTGTCATTTATAGGAATCTTGCCAGACTGGGGCAGTACACTTGAATAATCTTCATGAAGTTCGAGGAAGAAAATATGAAGTCTGGCACCTTGGGAGAATTAATCCCGTGCAACAGAACCGGTTGGGGACTGACTGGTTGGAAGCAGGATTGCAGAGAAGAAGCTGAGGGCCTGATGGACAAGTTGAACAGGAATCAGCAGTGTGTCCTTACAGCAATTAAGGCAAACCATACAGAGGTCTGCATTAGGAGCATAGAAAGGACATCAAGGAAAGTGACTCTTCACTTTGCTGAGTATTATGGAAACACCTCTGATGTTCTGTGTCTGTTTTGGGCTACCCAGAAAAAGAGAGATGAACAAACTGAAGTGAGTCAAGTGAAGAGGGTCAGTGGGCTGGAGCATGTGATGTCATTTGGGCCAGAAAAGGTGCCAGGAGGCAAATCCAGCTGACCTTCTTAAATGGATGGTTAAAGAGAAGCCAAACCTCAGAGCAAAAGGCAAGGGCCAGTTAACACAAGCTGCAGAAATGGAAATGTGATTAGGTGTTAGAGAAAAAAAAAAATCATGAATGTGATCAGAAACAGGTTTCCCAGTTTATTAAAACCACTAATGCTTATAGAAGTGCTGCAAATGCTTCCTTTGCTTGACAAATGTCCCCTAGCGTGGAGCACATCTTTTGATGTTTGACTGGTCAGTCAAGTCTTTGGTGTCTCTGCTTGAAACACCCTGGAAATATAAAGCACATGAGAAAATTACTTTAATGTAAATGAAACTAATTGTTTGCTTGAAGGGACAATTGTTTCGTATTTCCAAATCTAACTACAGTCAGCTCAGTCTTGCTTACCTGATTGTTTCCTCCCAACTGTTTTTAAAATAATACTAACTGCAGAATCTTGGCAGGTGAAGACCAACTATTTCAGTCTGGAAAATTCACACTATGTATCTGCCAACAAGCAGAATGCGAGAAAACTGAAGAAATTATAAAAAACCAATCCAAAATAAATCAACCTCATACTCATTATCCTAGGACATCCAATATGGCAAAAGAGAATGCCAAATTGCATTAAATACTAATGGTCCATTCTCTTTCAGAAAAAAAATAATACACTTGTTGTCAACAACTTTTGGCAGCTGTTAGTAGATTGTCATAGGATTAGGTGTTTGAAGTTTGTAGACAAAATATCTGCTTGAGAGAGTGTAAAGCTTAATTGCAAGTTTCCTAAATCCTTTATTCTTTGCAGAGTGGTTTTCAGGACAATGAACCTATAACAGACAATCTAAAACCAGCAGGGGTGTGGGGGCCCTGAGGGCACTGTGAGGCTGATTGTCCTTGTCCACCTCTTCCATGTGCTCCCCTCACCCCCGGGGCCACCAGTCTCAGCTCCAGGACTGCCCTGCAGTATGTGGTCGCCAGCTCCACTACAGCTATGCTTTGCCCAGTCATGGTCGTGGTAGCAGGGAATCAAATGCACAAACACAGCTCCTGAAGGACCTGCTGTTAAGGAAACTTCCCTGTCCGACCATACAAGACTGACTCAGTAACACTCATTCCACCTGAGCTGAAACCTTCGCAGCAACACACCCCTACACCCACATAGCCACACCAAGTTTCCTTACCAGGTTTCCCATAGCAGTGTCTCAGGTATCCAGATCCTTAAAACGATTTAATCTTGGTGCGACAACTTAGTGCAATAAACAACAAAACAACAGCCTGAGCTGGTGCCTCTGAGGAAGGACCCCGAACAAAGTAGCCCCCAGGCTTTTACCCCCTCACGCTCTGAATGCCGGAAAATCTGGAGTTATCGGCTCCTGCTGTGTCCAGTCCCCTGGGATGGGCCACAGGTGCCCTTTGTTATGCCAAAGCTCGGCTGTTCACGGCCTCTTGGCTCGGGCTCCTGCCCCCAGAGCTCGACCTGCAGCTCCATCAGGAGCTCCACACCGAGCTCTCTGCACTGAATGTGTTCCTCAGCGCTGCTCCTGTGTGTTCTGTGATATTTGAGGACACACGTGCATACTTCTGAGTTACAAATTTTGTGTTCCAAGTTGAAAGTAACCGGGGTAGATTTAGAAAATATTCAGAGATTTTTATCTCCTCACAGCAAAATCATTCACAAAAGTTTTACAGGCATAAAATCATTTACGTTATAACTGGAATTTTGGCAGCAAGATTCAAAACCCAATTATCTACATGAAGCCATGCAAATAACTTCTCGACTGAATGTTTTCTATGACCTTCAGTTATCTTCATTATTTTTCTCTTCTAAGACATTTGAGATTCACTTTTCTTTGGACAGAAATATTTTGTACATGTCTGTCAGCAATGTTGTGCCTGTATATATTTGCCATCCAAAAGCAATCTACATGCCCAATTAAAACAGAGATTCATACTAAATCAATATTAGAAGTTAATATTTTGCCCTTACTGAGATAGGCTGTCTTCTGCTTCAGCTAACACAAAATACACACCATGACTCAGACTGTATTTGATTTACCTGTTCAAAAAAGGAAAGCAAAATAACAGCTATATTTACAAAACTACTGAAAGTAGGATGTCATTTTCCGCAGCAGCCCGTGAATTGGGACACTCACCCAAGGTAAGGTGTCCATGGAGTCTAACAGTCTTGAGCTTACTCTGGACGTGACTCAACAGATTCACAATATCAACAGATCTTGACCTAAAAAGAACCATTTCCACAGTCTTCAGGGTATCTTGGTCCAGTATCCTGACCAAGCTGTCCATCAAAAACAGACAATCCCAGCCAACAGTAATGAGACTCTCTGTGCTGGAATGCCTGGCCTCAAAGAGAAGTGGATACAGATCTCACCATTAGTAAGAAAAGCCTGACAGTGAGTGCAGGATATCTTGCCTAAGCTCATCTCAGCTGATTTTAGCTTGGTTAGTAATGATAGCAATAGTCTAGCAATTAGGTACTTATTCCCTGAACCCAATCTAGATTCATTTTGGCTGATAAAAATTCATTATGGATGGAATTGCCTGCAACTCCAACTTAAATGTGTCATGGAAGAGAGCAGATGAATACCAGAGCTCTCAGACTATAAACATTAATCCTCAATAAATTAATTAATTAATTAAAAAAAACCCAAACAACAAGACTTGATGATCCTCATCACTTCTAAAGCTGAAAACACTTGACATTGATTCCCCCATCCTTGAACACACACCTTCCAGAATCTGAGTCCTAACCTAATCACTTTGCTAAAAGGTAGACTGAAAATGGTTTCACGTTCTTCCTTTTTCTGAGCATCAAAACACAGACTAATAAATATTACAAGATACACTTTGGTTTTGACAGGACAAAAAAAAGAACAAAATAAAACCCCAGTAATCATTATGTCAATTCATCAATTCCATGACATTTACTTTGAACTTCACCTCCAAACTGAAGTGAGCAACCTGACTCTTCCTCACTGTATAATGAATAATGGTCAAGCACACATCTTTGTTTTCCATGTGTCCACGTGGACAGGTAATCAACATATGGGATGTGTTAATGTCTGCTTTTCTTAAACCTCTCCCTGTGAGATGAACTGAGCCACCCCCAGAACCTTTTTTAGATAAAAAAACATTCTGCAAAATCTACTGAAACTAATAAGTAGTTCAAGGGCTGTCTAAAATACATTTTCTGTTAGCCTGCCTAGTTACCAATCAAGCTCCAGTTAAGCTGCCATGCTTTTCTGTTGTACTCCTGTCAGCAATCCAAGGACAGTGCACATGGTTTCATGTAGACCCAGTTCACAGAATCATGGAATAGTTGGGGTGGAAAGGAACCAGTGCTAAACAGAGGGGAAGTATCATCTCCCTCAACCTGCTGGCTCAGCTCAGTGCAGCCTAGGGGACTCTTGGCCTCTTTTGCTGCAAGGGCAGCTTCATGGTCAACTTGGTGCTCACCAGAACAGCCTGTTCCGTCTCTGCAGCCAATTAATGAACGGCATTCACCCCCATGCAAATCCTTGAATAACTTCATGGCAGGCCTCTGCTCTCAGTGTGGGTCCAGCATGGAAGTAAGAAATGGCTGTATAGGAGTTGACTGACTGATTAGCGTATTCATCCATTGAGGGAAGGAACTGGGTGCCAGCGTAGCTTAAAACGAAGTATTATTTTATCAATCTCATTTGCAATGTTCAAATCTCTTTGCTTTAACTGTCAAAAATCTGGAAAACTGTGAAAAATTAAACCTACAAGTCTGGAACACTTTGGGAATGGTGTATATTAGGATATATGAAAGAATTTTGATAGTAGGACCTTGATAGCCAGTTCCAGTCTTTACAAAAGGGGTTAGAGAGAGAACCTTGCTTCTCAGTGACCTAGAGGGCTCAGCATAAACCGATGGGCTCAAACACAGCAAAAAGATGAATAAATAGCACCTGAGTTTTTGTCTGGGACTCTGATATTTTAAATGAACTAACCTGTAAGAAAAATGGTTACCACACTCATCAAGTAGCCAACACTGCCAATATGGCAATTACTTTCAATTACATTTTTTTTCCTCACAAAAGCTATCAATTCACCTGTAAAATGCAAATACATCACACCATTCAAAAGGCAACCATTCAGACAGAATTAAGTTTCAATCCTGAAAAGTAATTAATTTCATCTCATAGTTTAAATCTGGAAACTTGGTGGTACATTACAGCCTGCTTAGTCAGTTTATAATAAACAAAATTCATTCATTGAGGAAAGGTCTCTATTTGCTCTGACTTTAACCCTATATCACAAATGGCTGAGTGACACAATGACCAGAACAAACCTGGGCTGGACACTGAACAATGCACTGATCTATACTTCAGCATGTATGCACTGCACTGGGTATGACTGATCAGAAGATACAGAGAATGAAAGCTCTGTCTCCTGCTCCATATGCAAATAAACACCATGTTTAAACAGCCAAAAGCAGTTCAGAATCTGGTTCTTAGTATTCCCATCTTTATTACAGTCACATTTCTGCTTCTAGAGGCAGATCCCATCAGATTCTAAATCATTCTGATTATGGTAATTTCCATATATTTTACTAGACCTTTTGCAATTCTGTAGTTATTGATGTTAACTACAAAAAGAATAATCCCCAATTTCTCCAGTAATGAACCATGATTATCTCCCCAGACCCTGAGGGTGACTTTGGAAAGAATGTTGGTTGTCTCTAATGGAGATATGTAAACAGATGTTATATTTGTCATCTGATTAAGCTTTCCAGAATGATCATTCAAGTCACTTACCCATATGGAACGTCACATGTACCTACTGTTTAACTGAGCAAAGCATATTCCTTGGTCTGAAGAAAATATATAATTTGTGGTATCTTAGGAACGGCAAGAAATATGAATGTTTTTCTATTCTCCTCTGGAATTATATTAGGGTTATCTGGATGAAACTGTTTTCAAGACTCCTGTCTCATCTGCAGCACAAAAGGGAGTGTACAGACAATCAAGATCTTATGGATGAAAAAACATACTTATTCCTGTGACTGCTGCCTTTGACCAGCTCTTCTGCCAATGTGCCAAAGTGTTTCTATGTTTCACTAGGGAAGCCATTTAAGATAACATTATCACCTGTGGTCATTGCATATGCCTCGTTTTCTCACTATTGAAGATGAAAGCTTTGGGTCAATTTGCAACAAGATCAAAAAAACCAAGAAAGTGCATCTGATGTCAGCACGAATTTTCTCATACACTTCACCTGCTTCACAAGGCTGAGCAAATCCTGAATTATCAAGCATGAGTAAAACAAGCATCCAAAATTAGCGTGAAAATGAGTTTAGGTTTTCAGTTTGGCTTTTTTTGTTTGTTTGTTCGTTCGTTGGTCTTTTCATATTTCCCCGTGCTCTAATTTGCCCTAGAGTTTGTTATCAGAGTGATTATGTTTCCCGTCTCCCCTCCTGGTTCCCAGCTGCAGTTTCCTTGTCCTTTTGCAGAACCCATCAAGACAAATGGATTCATATAACCACTAATGCCCAGTTTCAAAGCTACTCAGACTAAATGTGGCTGTATTAACAAGAGCTGTTCCCAAATTAATACAGTCTGTTTCTCAGTCAGGCTTATTATACTGGGGCATAGAACAGAAAGACTCTGTGCTTTCAGTTCCAATAAACATACACATCCAAGGATGGAGTGACTTGTTATGGCAAAAGGCTGACTTCATCTTGAAGCTAATAATGCTTAATCCCTGGGAAAATAATACCCATGCACTTTGGTTAGCAGTAGGAACAGTAAGAACCTTCAGCATGTGCAAGAAAAAATAGCTCTTTGAAGACTTAATTATTATCTCTAGCAAATATATGGAGAGCCTTTGTGAATTCTGGATTGTAACTCAGCCAAATTTGTTTGCATTTTCAAAAGCACCACCATTAATGAAAATCTGGCTCTTCTAGAAGTGCTGGAATGTCAGGAACACAGAAATATCAGTCCATAAATGGCTAAATTATTTTAGATAAAAAATGGTCAGACCAGTTAGCTGAGGCAGACACAGAACGTGGAAAATTTTAGTTTAACATTTAAAATTTTTCAAATTTACCTACTGAGAAACATTTTTACAGACAGAATCAAGCCATTCTAATAGTAATAGATGTTATCAGTTCTGCCCACCTGTGCTGGTTTTGGCTGGGCTAGAGTTAATTTCTTCATAGTAGCTGGTACAGGGCTGTGTGTTGGATTTGTGCTGGAAACAGAGTTGATAACACAGGGATGGTTTTGTTACTGCTGAGCAGTGCTCATACAGAGCCAAGGCCTTTTCTTCTCCTCACCCCACCCCACCAGCGAGGGGGCTGGGGGTGCACAAGGAGTTGGGAGGGGGCACAGCTGGGACAGCTGACCCCAACTGACCACAGGGATATTCCAGACCACAGGGTTTCATGCTTGGCAGATAAAGTCGGAGGAGAAGAAGGAAGTGGGGGACATTTGGAGTGATGATGCTTTTCTTCCCAAGTTCTCATTAAGTGTGATGGAACCCTGCTGTCCTGGGGATGACTGAACACCTGCCTGCGCATGGGAAGTAAATTCCTTGTTTTGTTTTGCTTTGCTTGCACAAGAAGCGTTTGATTTACCTGCTAAACCGTCATTATTTCAACCCACAAGTTTTCTGACTTTGACTCTTCCAGTTCTCTCCCCGATCTCACTGAGGGGGTGGGGCTGAGCTCCTGACTGGGCTTAAACCATGACAATATCACACTCAGCTGTGATAGCTATGATGTAATAATTATAATTACTTTCTCCAGTTAAGTAACTTTGGGTTTTACTAAGTCTATAATATATCTCAACTAGACTTTTTCCTTGATATACACTTAAACATTTCCTATATACAACTTTTTTGTTGTTGTTGTTATAGCATCAGTAATACAATAAGAAGTGTTGACTATTTTCTACATCCACTTGATTCAGATTTGCAGACAGTGCTGCATGAGGTACGGGTTCCTTTGTCCTCCTTGCAGCTGCTCCAACTGGTTCTGCTCTCTTCCACCTTCACATTTCCCTTCTTCAACTCTTCATATCTGTTTGTTTCAACCTCTAGTACTCAATCTTCTGATTATACTTCCATTCCCCTGGTTGAGACATTGTGACACATTTTATTGGGTTTTTACTATTATAGGTATTTCTGTCATAAGAGAAAGGCACTTCCAAGCCTCCTCCTTCTTCTTGCTCTCATTTAGATATTTCAGGTACCAAGAAATACATTTTCAGACCTTCACCAAGAGATTCTCTAATGAAAATTAAGTTAGCAGTTCTGTTACAAAGTGCTTCAGCATCCACCGGAGAGTTGATAAACATATTAAAAAAAAAGATATGCTAGCCAAGACACTTTGAAGTACAACTTGAATGGTGTTGTAAAGGGGAAACCAGCCACCAGTGTGTCTATGAGTGGACCTAGCAAATTCAAGTTAATTAATTTTTGTACTTCATTAAAGAAACCAGGATTCACAATTTAATGGACCTTGGATTTTACTTCTCATTCCTGTCCTATGACAGTCCAAACTATCTTAATGACAGTATCGACCAAATTAGCACAGACTTTCATTTATTATATTATTGTTGAAATTAAAAGTAATGAGATTAAGTGCATAATGATGAAAATAGCAAATAAATTAACATGGATTAAATGTAAAACTCAGTACTCCTTTTATAGCCTTTAGAATATGACTTTTTTTTGAAGGATACCTTCAAACAAAGGGTGGTTACCATTAAGTACACATTACCAAATACCCTTAGAATCACAGAATCCTATAACGGTTTGCGATGTCTTCTCCATATCCTGGGTATCCCAGTCTCCCATTTCCTTCTGGAGAAAGCCCACATTTTCCCTAGTCTTCCTTTTATCACCAATGCACCTGTAGAAGCTTTTCTTGTGCCCTTGGCATCCCTGGCCAGATATAATTCTGTCAGTTCTTTGGCTTTCCTAACCTCATCTCTGGCCGCTTGGACAACGTCTCTGTATTCCTCCCAGGCTACCTGTTCTTGCTGCTACCCTCTGTAGGATTGTTTTTTTGATTTCAGTTTGCCCCTGAACTCCTTGTTCATCTGTTTAGACCTCCAGGCATTTGTGCCTGACTTTGTCTTGTTGAGATGCATCACTCCTGAACTTGGAGGAAGTGATCCTTGAGTATCAACCAGCTCTCTTGGACCCCTCCTCTCTCCAGGGGCTTATCCCACGGTATGCTATCAAGCAGGAGCCTGAGGAAACCATCTCCTGCTCTCCTGAAGTCCAGGGTAGTGAGCTTGCTATGTGTCCTCCTCGTTCAAGGTCCTTGAACTCCTCCATTTCCTGATCACTGCAGCCCAGGCTGCTCTTGAGCTTCATATTCCCCACCTTCCCTCAGCGGTTCAGAACAGCACCTCTCCTCATTGGTTCATCTACCACTTGGAGAAGGAAGTTGCCATTAACACATTCCAGCAATTTCCTGGAATGGTAATGCCCTGCTATTTTGCCCCTCCAACAGATATCAAGGTGATTGAAGTCCCCCATGAGGACCAGGGCCTGTGAATCTGAGACTGATCTGCTGTCTGTAGAGAGAGACTCATCTGTTTTGTATTCCTGTTTGGGTGGCCTGTAGCAGACCCACACTATCATGTCACCTGTCTCTGCCTTCCCTTTAATCATGACCCATAAGCTCATGGTCTCCTCCTCAGCCATCCCCAGGTGGAGCTCCGTGTGCTCCAGCTGGTCAGAGGCATTGAGCAGAAGGGTAACGATGGAACTCATTCTCAGATAAACAGATGAGCCCTGGTACACTTGGCTGACGATAATTTTTCCCCCTACTGAATACTCTTAATGACAACATCAGATTTCAATTTATTGTGCTGTTAGTACCAAACGAAAACAACAAATAAGGGCATATGGGTTTCCAAACAAAGAGCCATTTCATTTAGTGAGTCTGTACTGGAGAAGTCTCTGCAGTAGTTAGTAGGTGTTAAGAGCTAAACTTGAACTAATATAGAAGAAAGCAAGAGGTGGAAGTCTGTGTTGTGCCTCAGAGATTTTCTACATAGCTCAGTCATCATCAAAAAGAGTTACTGCTGAAATCTGAAGCACAATAATTGCCTGCCACTGCCTCCCTGTGTCATTCTGTCCTGAGTGCCTTTGTGCATCCAGGTTAAACCCCACTGCCAAGGGCAAACTGCAGAAGGGCACAGGGAAGGTAGCATGACGTTGCTCTTGTACGGAGCCAAGCGCTCTGCAGGAGCTACTTTGGGCTGTTTCCCAGTTCTTTGAGACACAATTAATGAGGCCAAGACGTAGCTTCAGTCAAATTCAATCTCTCTCAAAGCAGAGCCCTTGCTACAGCAAAAATCCTCACAAGGTGCAGTAATATCCTACGGACAGTGACCCTGCATGCAGTACCTGAAGCCCACAGGGATGCTGAGTGTGTGATAACATTCTCCAATACACCAGTCCCTCCAGCAGCCCTGCTTCCAGAGAGATTCCTTATGCCACCATTGGCAAGCATCCCCTACACTAAGATCTCCAATAGCGAGAGAGAGAGGAGAGAGAGAGAGAGGAGAGGAGAGAAACAGCTCAGTGGAATGCTGGCCCCCCCCTACAAGTGATATGGAGTTTTGGACAGGTAGAATCAAGCAATTATAAAAGCAGTAGGTTTTATCAGTTCTGTGGGTGTTTTTTACCAGTTCCATCTTGTTGGTCTTTTTTTTCCCTTTTTTTTAGAATTCTGAGAGTTACTTGTCGACACAGAGTCAAGAGCTACAAAATCAAATTGGAAAATTTCATCAACTGCACTTGTAAAACATAAATTAGGTTTCTCCATGATATCAAGCAAGCTTTTTACACAAAATAAATTTAAGAACACTTTGAAGACCAGACTTTTCAAATTAAGTGGATTTTTTCTTACTGTTAAACAGTTAACACCTGATGCACAAGTAATTTTTAAATTCTTTTGATCTCAGGCAATGAATTACAGCAGATTATTAACATTTCAATTTACACTAAGTGCATTTACATTTAAATTAACCTTATTTAAATGCAACTTTGATTATTTTTAATGCTAATATAGCAATTCTTAAATTCCTTATGAACTTTTTCTGACCAAATACATTTAAAAAGCCAGCCTTGAAGTAGTACTCAAAATAATGGATACAACAAATCTGAATAAATTTTGCAAAAGTACTGATAAATATAATGATTAATTAGAAGCAGTTTCAAATGACTGAAAGTATAAACCCTGACACTTTCCTATATGGTTTTAGTAAATAACAGTATCTTTGCTACGAATTTCTTTTAGAAGTGACTTTAATGAGTCCCCTTTTTTTTTCTCTCTCTTCTGAAGAGTCCTTTAGTGTTGCTCCTAAGTGTCAACAAAATATGTGAATATTTAAGGTTCATACTAGTCTATCAGCCTCCTGAAAGAGTTTTAATGAATGCACAGTATTTTTTTCATAACATTGAAAATACAACAGTTTTATCTATCTAATTTTATATATAACTACCTGCATATGCCAGCTTGTGTGCCCTTTGTTAATGTTCAGTGATTGTACAGCCAATCAGCCAGGACCAAAACAGATATATTATCAAAATAAATTTGCAAGTGATTGCATGCTTGAAAAGGTCACTGTACAGACTAAACAGCACTACAAGAATCACACACTCTAAAAGAAAAAAAGGATTAAAAGTTAAGCAAGATCAGCTTGCAGCTTTCAGTATAGTAACTAGGCCTTGAGTTATGATTGCCTGCTACACTGGTAAACCTGCTACAGGAAGAGAAATATTTTCAAAAACATCTAGGAAATTTAGAGACCCGTATCACATTTGTAAATGTTTTCTCAGCAATAAACTGGGTAATTACTGATTTGTTTCCTACATTTCCTCACTTGGCTTCAACAAGTTTTCTAAAATTTAGGATATTCATTAGCTTGTTCCTTCACAGTCTCAAGATTTGAGCCAAGAATGAAGGTTTTTGGAAGTTAACTGCTGAGAGCATGTGGTTGAAAAAAAAGGAAAGTGTGCAAAAGAGCTGAATATAACTTGCATTTACATAGTATCTTCAGAAAAAAAGGGTACATAGTAATTTAATCTACATTAAATAAAGCACTGTAGGTTGAGGCAAGGAAGGGTGAAATCAATTCCCAGTTATTAACAACAGAGAAAAAAATAACGCTAAATAAATCAGAAAATATGATTATGCTAATAAGTGGCCTAAAGATAAACTAACTAAAATAAATGGGATACATAAAATGGCAGAGCAATGATGTCTTTTTGAAGATATTTTTTCAATATCAATCTCACAAAAGTTTGTTTTTCTTTTCTGGGCTCAACTGTGGGCAACTGGACAAAACTGGAGAATCAAGTTTGTAAGGAGAAAAATCTGAATTAAAATCACACAGCTGTCATCCTGTCAGCAACTACACCAATGTAAACATTGGAACAAGATGTCCAGAGAGGCTGTGTAGTCTCAGTCCCTGGAGATTTCCAAGAACAGGTTGGACAAAGTCCACAACAACTGCCTGTGAAATCAAAATTCACTTAACTTTGAGCAGGGATGTGAACTGGGGTCCTTCCGAGGAGGGCTCTAAAATCTAAATGACTTGGTATATATACTGTGAAGCTTAAATACCAATATATGAGCTTGAAACCTTTATATGTTCATGTCTACATTTCTACAGATTGCTGCTTTTTGTTTTGTTGGGTTTTTTTTCCTTCCTCCAATATTTGTACTATCAGAGATATTTGTCCTTTTGCTTTCTTTCCAGTTTCTGACAGTTGATCTGGACTACAAACTCCTGAACTGCATCTCAAGTACTTTAAAATTCTTCATCAATCAATTTCATGCAATATTTTACATTTTGTACTTCTGAGCTTTTTGTAAAAGCAAGTTGGCCTTTCTGTTGCCCAGTAATTGTGTGACTCCCTTTTAATATTTCAAAGCTGAAATTATGACCACTGGACCAGAACATTTTTCCAAATATTAAGTATCACACTGAAGCATGTGTTGCAATCTTGTTGTTTCAATTCAATGCAGAGTTTAAAGAGAAATTGCATTTGCTCATAGAGGCCAAATCATGCTGCTGTTTTTTCAAGATTAATAGTAAAGGATCACAACATTCTTGTTTAGCAGTAACAAAGTGATATCTGATTCGGAGCACATACAAAAGGAATTTAGCTGAAGGAGTAGCACAAAGGTGTCAAATCATCAGATGGAGTAAAGGAATTTCAGTGCAAAATTTTGGCTGGAACCATGATAGATCCAACTATGCTTTGACTTGGCCAGTGCTTACACAATAGTTTGAATGAGCGGAAATGTGCTTTTTCTTCACATAGGAGACAGAGTTCTGAGTTCTGAAAAGTATTTGTGTAGATAGAGAGAAAACATTTCTTTATCCTCCTATTTTACACTTCTGATCCAGCATAACAGGATTGTTGTCAGAAGCATGAGTATATACAGATCTTCAGTTCTCATTCAACATTTTGTGTGTGTGTGTGTATATATACATATATATACATATATATATATATACACATATATATATATATATATTTCCAATATGTTTGTATGATTCTATGATTTCAAGCAATAAGACTATAAAGCTGCTGCATGGAGTCTTGGAAGTATGACATCTCTGTGACCTTCCACAGTTCCACCATAAACCTGCCATGGAAATGCCTGCACCTGCCTTGCTTCCTTCCATCCATCCACCACCCTGTTCTGCTTTTTAAACTGTTGCTTCTGTCTGTGCTCTCTGCAGTACTCCTACTGCAGATGGTATCACAGCAAAGGGAGCCCTCTCTTCTCCCCCCTTCTCCTGGAAACAGCAGGTCCTCTGCAGAAAGTGGTCTGGTGTGTTCTTTAACACATGAATTGATCTGTCAGTTAACCCTTGCTCACACAAATGCCCCAGTACTTTCCATATTTGCTGCTGCTGGGGCTCCACTGCTCCAGAGAGTTACTGGCTATAATTCCATGTTTCTGTTGAAAAACATTTTAATTATCTGTGAAAGATTCTACTTCAAAGCTTTGCAGAGGAAAACTGCTAATATATGCCACAAAATTAATCACAAGGAGGACAAAAAATATTCTTAAAAATACTACCTAGGGCTGCAAAATAATAATTTGTTGGTTTGTTTTTGTTGTGGGTTTCTTTGTTGGGTTTTTTTTTCTGCTTTTGTTTTGGGAGGGGGTGTTGCTATGCTGCCTTTCTTCATAATCCAGGTAAAACCTGATTGTTGTTATATTGTTGGAATAAAAAATAAATATTTGATTGTCTATATTGAAACTAGTCAAGTAAAACAATGGGCCCTGTTGTGACCTTCTGTTTATACACTGCTGAAAGCTTCTATCTAAAAGACACAGTAGGCAGTGTTAATTGTTTTAATCACAAAATGCAAGTAGAACACAAAAGCAGGACCTGACTTCACCATTGCAAAGAACATTATATTTAGATGAGTGATGGACAGTTATAGCAAATTGCTTCAAGGATGATATAACCTGGTGGAAAAATGGGGCGAAGAGAGAAAAAAAAAATCCCCCAATTTCTGTGCTTCACCTCAAAACATTTTCAGTGGCCTACATCGTTATTTCTTTAAAAAAGAGTTCCATTTCTCACTTCTCTCAACCAGGGCTTGTGAGCAAGTTGAAAAGAAAGGGCATGAAAAATATTTCAGCCAACATTTGTCCTCTGTCAAACCAAGTGCAGTGACTACAGAAGCCACGAGATGGCACATGGTTTGTGCCCTGGTTCTCAAAGTATAAACAAAAGCTTGTGTTAGGAATCAGAAGGATGCGTTACTACAGCTGTATTAGTTTCATTGTCTTTTTAACAACAAACATTTTCCGCTTCGTGAGTGCAAAATCTAAGGCTTTAATTGTTGCGGCTATTGAAGTTTCAGGAAAAAAATATAATTCAAGGGCACTAGTCCCACCTCCAGAAAGTATACACACACCATGGCAGTGAAATAGACTGCTTTTACGTAAAAACCCACTGCAGTGTGCTCACAGACCTATTTTGGTTAATATAATCTGAATACAGTGAACAAAACAGATTTGTAAAGCTATCTCAGTGAGCAAAACACTAACACAACATGCAAATTCTAGTGAATATAGCCTATAACTTGCTTCCAATCCCTCAAATTCTTTTATCAAATGCATTCACCACCAAGGCAATATTTAGGAATCCTACGCATCTGCATCATTCCTACAGCACTATTTATTGATGTTTTGTGAACCCATTTCCTTCTCCATGGAAATTACGTGAAATGTGGCAAGTGATAAGAACAACTCCATGGAAGCTCCACTGGAGCAAAACCAGTCATGTTCATTCCCATTACTTCATCCCCAAATCCTGCTCATATTTATTGAATAATTGTATTCCATGAAAGTTTCAGGGTTTGCTCTAGAGTTTTATTCCGTATTGGAAGGAAAAAGGCATCTCTTATCTGGCCGGGGGGAGGTAGTGGGAAGCAAGACAGTGACTGCTTTCTACTTTAGTTCTACTTTAGTACATCTGATTGTTTTTGCTCTCCTTAGTAGGAACTCCTCCTTCAGCTTTTCTGAACACACTTTCTGGCATCACACAGCTGTTTGGTATCATATTTGTTCCAGTTTCAGACACTGAAAACTGTGTTGTGAAGAAGACATATAAAAGAAACTTCAAAGTAAATCCCAGCTTTGCTTCTGCCATAGTTCAGAGAAGACCAGAACATCCAGCAAGACATTCTTTTGGATTAATAGGCATTGAATATTAAGTGCCAAATGTCTGTTCTGAGTATTTTACAGGCTAATTTTACTTTTAATGTGAACAGTATAATTATGAAAAGTATCTATAAACTCCTTTCAAGCGAGCTAGCAAAGCAATACTCCAACTTCCTTAATAAAACCTCTTTGAGCTGCAGTGTTTCTAAGTTTCAAATATTAAAGCTACATTTTATGTGGTGCTTATCTACCACAGTGACAGGATTCTAAAAGATGGTTTCCAATTCAGTTCACAGTAGTCCCATCTACTGGTTATTGATATTCCTAAGCTTGTGCAAAATTATATCGTTTTCTTTCCAGTCTGGGAATATTTCCCTGTTTTGGATTTTATTAAACCTAATAATCTTATAAGCTAAATTTGTCTTTCACAAGTCAGGCTGCAGTCATACACTAGAGAAGAGATTCATGAGATGAAACACACTGTTCTCCAGCTCTATCTCTTTTGATCTCTTCAGTGGAACTCTTGCACCCTAAAAGGACAGGGTTTTCAAGAATCATTTCTTAAAGTCCACCAGCATCTTGTATGCAATCAAGTGGTATGGGAACATATATATTTAGAAAATCACTTGATGCACACTTTTCTCAATTGCACAATGTCTCACTTCATTCTTAATGGTGTTAACATAGGTCCATTGTAACACTGATTTACATTCATTTAGTGTAAAAGTAGTCCAGAAATATCTATATGACTAATTGTCTCAGTACAGTAGATTAAGACCAGTTATTAAAGGAATTGCAGACTGCAGAAGACAACTGCTTTGTATGTGTGAAACAACAGAAACGTTCTTTTGTTGTCTATTGTTCTTTTCCTTTGAAACTCACTACTTTGGCACTTCAAAAAACAACACCAGAAGGCAAGACAAAGACAATGACAGCAGGGGAAGACTCAGGAAGAAGAGGAAGGAAGACTACATTTCTTTGCTCAAGGGTTTGTTTTGGCCATGAAAGATTTATGCGGTATAACAATTATAGATGGTTGTTTTCCTTCCCTATCTAATTAGAGTAAAATTGCATTAAGAAATTGAATAAATTTTTTATTCTATTCAATTTCATTATAAGGGACACTAGTGTTCAACAAACTGCAATAGCTAGAAGAAAATACCTACTACATTTGGCTGCATTCGAGCATAACTCCCATGTAGCAACATCAAAACAGCAAAGACTTTTGTACACAACTGGTGGCACAGCAAGCTGCCTGCAACCTACATGCAAAGGAAACTACTTAATTCACCCTCTCTCTTAAAATTACACGCTGCAAAATATTTATAGCAGACAGTTAAGTTGACACAAAATACGTGACACTCTCCATGGGGAACAGTGACCCTTCAGGCCAGCTAAAGACTGGAAAAGTGAACACAAAATATGACACATACAGAGCACGTGTAAACTTTAACTCCAAATTGCTAAAGTCATGATAGCATCTGTGAAAGAAGAAACTGGTTCATCAGTAAAAAGGTTCAGCAGAGACCTAATTTAGTCAATGAAGGACTTGCAAGGGTTCTCAGACTTCAAAGATCTTCAAACATCAGATATTGAACATGAACAGCAATAAAGGCATATAGAGAAAGGTGAGAAGGGCTTCAAATCCATTCCGAAGCACAATTAATATCAGTCTCCTTTGACTGTCAATATAGCAATTCCTCTTGCTCAGAGGCAAAAAAAAAAAAAAAAATGGGAAGAGGACACTTAAAAGGCCTCAAGGCCATGTTGGACAGGGCTTTGAGCAATCTGGTCTAGGGGAAGGTGTCCCTGCCCATGGCAGAGAGGTTGGAACTAGATGATCCTTAAGGTCCCTTCAAACCCAACCTATTCTATGATTCTATGATACTAAGGCTGTTTCCAGGCTGAACTGAGGTTAGTGAGAATTACAGAAACCACTTGTGCTGTTTCATAAGTCCCAGGTGCTAATCCAAGGCCACAAGGCATGACAAGCAGAAAAAAGTGGCCCTTCCGATTGTAGTAAAGCAGGCTGAAGTTCATTGTGAGTTTATCATCTGATTCATTGCTCTTTAACCAAGGTTCCCAAAGCAATAAATCAAATCACCTACCACAATCTGGTCATCCCCAAACAAGTCTGAAGTAGAAATCTTTAAAAAGGACTGGTGTTGACTATATGCATTCCTTCTCTAAGGCATGATAAGCCTATTTTTGTTTCCCTGTTTCTTTTTTTTACCTGACATTTTCTCCATTTTTCCTCATGTTTTGCTTCTCTCAGGCTCTTCAAATCCTACTGCAAACTGAATATTAAAAGTTTTAATAGAAAACTTACTTAAACTGGAATAAATTTAATTTTCCATTCTCAGTTATTATAACTCATTGTATAATTGATAGTTTGCTAAAAAGCTCTTGTGGTTTAACCCCAGTAGGCAGCTACGCACCACACAGCTGCTTACTCCCTCCCAGTGGGACAAAGGAGAGAATGGGTACAGTAGAAATGACAAAATTTGTGGGTTGAGATAAAGACAGTTAAATAGGTAAAGCAAAAGTCCCACACAAGCAAAGCAAAAGCAAAACAAGGAATTTATTCCCCACTTCCCATGGCAGACAGGTGTTTGGTCATCCCCAAGACAGCAGGGGTCCATCACGCATAATGGTGACAAATGCCACAACTCCAAATGTCCCCCCTTCCTTCTTCCCCCAAATTTCGTTGCTGAGCACAACAGCATATGGGATGGAATGGGTTGTTGGGATAGCTGGGATCAGCTGTCTTAGCTCTGTCCCCTCACAACTTGTGCATCTACAGCCTATTCTATGGCAGGGCACTTCGAGGAGCAGGAAAACCTCAATTGTGTGTGAGCACTGCCCAGCTAATAAAAATATCCCAGTGTTGTAAACACTCTTTTCACTGCAAGTCCAAAACACAGCACTAGCTACTATGAAGAAAATTAACTCTGCCCCAGCCAAAACCAATAGAAAACCAAAAAACCTCAACAAACTGTCAGAAATATTACCTCCCAACCAAAGGTAAGACCAGCAACACAGACTGGACCAAGTGGCCATCTACACAGTATCCCATGTACCAAAGTAGCCAAAGAGGACAAAGGAAAATTCCCAGCCAGTTTCAGTTGCTGGGTGTGCTCCTACTCTAGGAGCTTATATCCTACTCTCCTGTATGGGCTGAGTAGAGGAAGGGCACTACTGCAATTCCTTAATCTGCAGTACCACAGACTTTGGGAATGGAGCCTTCCTCAAGCCTGAGTAGTATGGGGATGCCCAGAAAAGAATAGAACAGAATAATGTTCAGCTGGAGGGGACCTACAGGGATCTAGTCCAGCTGATCTAGACCACTTCAGCGTTGACCAAAAGTTAAATCAAATTATACTGGGTTGTTACTGCATACCAGGGTGAGGAGATCAGCACTTCCCCCTTCCCTCTGGTGTGGTGCAGCCTCCCAGTGCCACCGCCTGGCCCCTTAAGCTTATCCACACAACACAGCTGCTCCAAGTGTGTGCCTCTGTCACCATCTCTCTCCAGCAGATACACTTGGATGGAGTGTCTTAATAGTTCTAGCCTGGGCAGGACTCTGCTCTGGCTGTTGCATCTGAGGATGTTCTTGACTGATTTACCAAGGTCAGAGACATTTTGGATTATGCTGAGGATGTGGCCCCTATGATGTGCACGCTGCTCTCAAGATATCCCGTCTACTGCATCTCCCCAGCATTTGTTTCAAGGGGGGAAAATCCTCCACACTCCTATTTCCTCTAAAGGTTGTCCCATTGAAAGGGTAACTCCTGCCTGACATTCTGTTTCAGTTCTCTTCATTTCTGGTCATGTTGGTCTTTTTGTCTGTTCTGTGCTTTTCCTAATAAAGGAGAAGGGCTTTGAGGTTAGGATTTTTTCTGGGTTTTTTGTACCTTGTTTGTTTGGTTTGTTTTTTTTTTTTAGCTGAAGCAATCATATCTGGGAATGACCATAACTAAGATCTTTGTCCTGTGTATCCAGAGCCCAGAGCCCACATTATTAAAAGTGTTCATCCAGTCTCCACCATCACATGCACAGATCTACAATCGTTCATTCTAAATTTCATCAGCCATTTTATCTGACAGTCTTTTAAGATCCTTTTGCAATTAACCACCCAGGGTCTCTTTGCTAGATAAATCTGCACTTTATGATCACCTAATAAATATTATTCTTGACTATCCGCTCCAAACTCAAATGAGGCAATATATGAACCAAATGTATTTTGAGCTTCCCCCTCCCCAAGAATCAGTCACCTACACTCAAAGTCAATACCGAGCTGCTACACAGATTTTGCAAATCGCTTCATACGTAATGTAACATGAAAATAAATCATAAACGTAACCTTGTTTATATTGTAACGGCAAATCTATTTGTATTCAAATATCTGTAGACTTTTGTATGTTAAGCATCATAATATATTAAATCTGTCTATTTTAGATTTACAAAAAGTTGCTTCCTTTAGAAATTTTTCCTTCCACTACCACATACTAATGTTGGAAAGATTACTAATCTACATATTTGTTTAATGAAAATATTGTGTGCTATGGAACATTTAAAAAGAATTATGTTTCAGTTCTTGACAACATGACAAGTACATTTTAAAATATATCCTATCTTTTTTTTTTAACTTTGTGATTTTGTTTTCATAGAGAGGTGAAAGAAAATGAGTACAAAGCAGTCCATTCTGTAAATTATTATTATGAAAATGAACAGTACAAGAATTCTTTAAAATAATCCTCTCTTACAGCCTTCAGTGCATTTAAAAAGGAAACTTCTGAAAAGAATCGAATTGTGAATGATTGTTATAACCCATTTCCTATTATCGCTCAAGCACTGCTACCAGAACCATAATATAATCTAGTCCTCATTAAAAAATGCTTTATGCTCTTTTGTACAGTTAAGTTTTGTCTTCTGAAGTTTAAAAGGATTTCTGCTTGAAGGTTAACTTAGAACAAGATGTCCTTATATGCATGAATTATAAGTCCATCTCCGAGTAACAGCATTGATGAGAATAAATTTGTTAAATCAGAGTGGTAATGTAACAGCAGAAACTAAGTTTGCTACACAAATACCCTGAAAACAGAAATAAATAGCATTATATACAACATACTATATTAATCTCTAACATTGCTAGTCAGATGTATTCCAGAGATTATTATTGCAATTCTGCTTGCACTGAAGTCAGCAGAAGACTTTGACCTTAACCAAATTCTTACCAAGTCATATTGACATGTCATTTTTATTGTATTTTTACCCTTTCCAAGCCTGTATTTATTATTAACAGAGTTTAATTTGGGATTTCAAACCGCGAAGTTGAAGCATGGTGAAAACTTGCACAATCTTGCTGACATTACAGTGAATGTCAACATTCTTCTTTAAAAATTGCTGTGTTTATTGCAAACAATTTATTTTCAATTTGCTTTTTATCAAATATGGAAAAGAAAATATAATGCAGAGGAAATAAGACTTCGTTTGTAATCTTTGACGCATAATACTACATAACAGTCATTATATTCACTACAGAATTCATATAGCCATATTGATACTCAAAATGAATTATCCTTTATTTCAGAACTCTCATCTGAGATATTGCAAAGACTCCCTGATGTTCAGCACAACCTACTAAATTATGCATTCTGACACTTCGTAAAGCATCAGTGAGAACTGACTTAGCCTTTTAAAGTATCATATTCTTGGCTGAGCATTAACAAAAATTCTAAAAACATTTTCCTAACAAGTTTCAAAAAAATTATTGCAAATTAGGAACGATATATGACAGGCATATCTAATGTTAATCTCTTAGACACAACCATATGCAATTGCCAATCATGTTTAATCATATTACTTACAGCAGCCAAGGTATTCTGCAACTGACACATTACCTGAAAACAATTCAATCTAGTTTTGTGCTTCTTCAGTAGACGCTCTTCCAAAGTTTGTCTCCATTTAAAAATAGTAAGAAGAGATGGCCACTTCAGGTGGCTTGACTGTTGGGTTTTCCCTTTATGCCCATCCAAGGAACACCTTTTTTGGTAATGTGGGCACAAAACCTCATGAGATGCTGCTTTTACACTAGGTACACTTCCTCTGTGATTCATCAAGGCTGAGTTATTTACCACTAGATAGTTCATTCTTAACCCCAGTCTTCTGATAACTGTTTTCCCACTTTAAAATCAAAACCACCTATAATATATTTAATAAGTTTCCCTTAGACATCTGTTTTCAAAGCTTCATTAAAGCATTTTTTGTTTTCTGCTTACAGTAGTATTCTGTACCGTAAATTATAATTTTTGCTATTTTATGGTACTTAATGCTATTAATTGTGCAACCTCGAACTGAGTTTATGTCATGCACATGACACAAAACTGGTTATCATTTTTATCTGCCCTATCTCAGAGCCTCAGAGAGGATTCTAATCCATTATTAACAACTATTATATGAGGCTATGTGGTAGCTGCTCTCTCTCACTTGCCTGTCCTGAACTGTTCCTCTTCTATTGCACTGATGTTACTGCTTTCTATTTTAGAGTTGCCAAAAGCATATTCACAGCATCAGCGCACTCATGCAGCATGAAAAACAACTCCATTGACACATATTCAATGTAGCCAATAAAGATGTAGTAGCCTTACGAAAAGCATGTGAAAAAAAAAGAAAAAATAAAAAGCTTCCTTAATATAGTTAGCAGAGCTACATAATTAAATGCCAGAGGGCGGTGAGTGCTGCTGGATGAACTGAACTGGTTCTTTTTTTTTTTTTTTTAAATCAATCATGCAAGCTTGATCCCATGCAAGGACACACATATCTCTCCACACCAAACCAATAATATGAAAATAATGCCTAAAGCAGAAGCTATAGCCATCAAAGTTGCAATTGCAAAAAATCTGTCTGACCTTTCCTTCCCCCTCTGCACTCTCAAACAAAACTCTTTCTGGGAATAGAAACTGCAGCCTCTGCCTTAATATTCTAGAAGCCAATCTGAGATATTTGCCATTAATCTGTTCTTCATGGAATCATAGAATGGTTTGGGATGGAATAGACCTCAAAGATCTCCAAGACCACCAAAAAAGTTGGAGAGGGACTTTTTACAAGGGTGTGTACTGAGAAGACAAGAAGTAATGGTTTTGCACTGACAGAGGGCAGGTTTAGCTTAGATATAAGGAGGAAATTCTTTACTCTGAGGGTGGTGAGGCACTGACACAGGTGCCTCAGAGAAGCTGCGGGTGCCTTAGCCCTGGAAGTGTTCAAGGCTAGGTTAGAAGGGGCTTTGACCAACCTGGTCTGGCAGAAGGTGTCCCTGCCCATGGTAGGGGGGTTGGAACAAAATGATCCTTGAGGTACCTTCCAACCCAAACCATTCTGTGATTCTGTGAGTCTGTGAAGTCTATCAGAAATGAAACTCTGCCATTCCTTTTACTTATTTTCTATTATTAGAAGTAAAGGACCACAAAGGAAATGAATTCAGCCGTACCACTAGGAAATATTTAATGTACATGACTGAAGCATCAAAAGGGAAATGTTTCAGGCTTTTATAATGCAAGGTAGGTTTGGGTTTTGATTTGGTGTTTCGGGAGAGGCATGGGGTGGAGCGTTGGGTAGGATATACCCTTTATGTGGGACTGTCAAGTCTGAGTGTAATTTGCTTTAGAGCAACACCAATAACATTCTCCCACTGAATTATTAGAAATGAAACTGCAAGCAAGGCAGAAAGATTCTACTTATCACCTAAAGCAAAGCATCGTTTTCAGCTGGAAGCCTTCTCTTGCACCTAGACAGACAAAAAGAAATAATGACTGTCAAGTAGCCCAAACTGACTTTGTCATTATCATCTAAAGGGAAGTAAAACAGTCCAAAAGAAAACTAATTTTGTTGCTCAGGTAATTTTTGTCATGATTTGCACAGCACTAGGCTTGATTAAAGTGTTTTATTGCCTTCATTATTTTAAACACTTGTATAACTGATTTTTTTAAACTCTCTAAAATAATTTTCTGCTGAGTTTCAGCAGTACATTCACATGCTAGTTGTTCAATACTGTATCACTGAGAAGATTCTATGATTTCTCCAGCTTTAGTGTAAGAAATTATATTTTCACTGTAAAGAACAAAAGAAGGTAGTGGATGACATCATCGGAGGATTATTTCAGTCAGAATCAGACTTTGAAGCTGTTGCCTCCTATTTATATTTTCCTTTCCCAATAATATCCCCAAGTGCAATGAAAACAAGTCTTCTCATGAACTTTCTGTAGGCATTTATACAACATCCAGTGAGATACTTTTGGAGGGCTGGTGGTTAGGGTTAATATAAGAAAAAAAAAAAAAAAAGGAAGGGAAGGTACTTGCCAGTAGGAAATGACAGCTTGAAATACTTAGCTGCAAACTGAGTTTTCAGTTGAAAATTGCAAGAAATCTGTGAAGTGACTAAGAGTCAAGAAGAGAGACAAGAGAAAGAAGAGGTCTTGAAAATGTCATTTATGGGGGAAGAATGGATTTATTTAGTTCAGTAAGGGGAAAGAGTCATAAAGAGTCCTACTAGTCTTTAAAGAAAAGGTTGTCTGCAGTAAGAAGGAGCTATGAATTTAATAATAGAGGTGAAGTATTTAATTCCAATAAACATTTGGAAAGGAAACTTTCATAAATACAAGGTGTGCTGGAGTAAATTGACCGAGATGACCACAGAAAAAGGTTGAATTTCCAGAGTGTATTAGAAAGACATCAATCACCTAATTGCTATCTAATGGCTGATGTTGTGTTGAATCAGGGGGAAGGTTAAAGTGACCCTTTTTTTGTTTCCTTTACTTTCTACTTACTAGTAACTTATTTTAATCTCTTAAAAAATAATTCATGCATGCACTTTCTTAAAAAGAACGACTAAAGGAAGGTTTTTCTCCCCACTCCTCCAATGAGGCATTTAGCAACACAGACTTAAGACAATTTATAAAAGCAAGGCAGATACGAAAATCTCACTCATTTTCCAAAACAGGAGTAACTATTTAATTTCTTACTTAACTGGAAAGCCATAAAGGTACTGAAGTTCAATATGCCTAACTGTATAGACAATAGGATTTTGAAAAAAAATCATTCTTAAGGGTTGGGGTTTTTTTTAGAAAGCTTGCAGTATTCTGTCTCTTCTCTCGCAATGGTTGAGGTAATGTACAGGTATACACCACAGAGACCCCTAAAAAATATTATCACACTTCAAGCAAACAGGGCCTTTTGAGATAACCTCAGGTCCTAGGTAAAGCACAAGAGTATTGCCCAAAATCTAAGTTTTGGTGCATGACACTGCAAACACTGCACATCAAAGTGTTACAGCATGTTAAGAGCATGTAACAAAAGATCTGGGGTGGAATTCAGCTGGTTCTGTATATGAGACTGGTAACATTTTAGATGCCCCAGGGTAGCCTGCCAAGCTTAGAGCTGCCACTCCAGAAAAGGTGAGATTTCTAAAGGTCCTGTGTCATATCTGTCACTTCACGCAGATGTCTTAGAATCTCAGTGGTACCTAAAGTGCATGAGAGACTGATGCCTAGACACCTAAGTTCTGCCAATTATGTTCTGAGACCCCTTAAGCAGTTTGTATCTGCTTTACAGCTGCATAATTGTGTTAAAGTTGTTAATTTGCCCAGAAGCTTTTGCAATGAGCAAAAAAAAAAAAAAAAAAGGATTGACATATTCTTTGGTGAACTTCTGAGTCCCTTTTAAAGCGGAATACACTAAAATATTAGCAACAGAAATCACATTTATGAAGGTTAATGTCACCAGAAATTTCAAATGACTAGTGAAATTAAAATAAGCAAGGGAAAGAAAGGAAGAAAAAGAGGGGGGGGAAAGGGGTAGATAAAAGGAACTCCTCTTGAGTATAATGAGCAAAGTAATAACTTCACCTTTCAACAGTAACTGGAAACCAGTTTCTACCAGTTTTTCAAGAAAGCCTGAGGATCAAAGAAATGCAAATAAAATCCAGCTAGACTAAGTATGGTAATGTCTGCCTAATTTAGAAGAAAAGTAATCAATAAAAAGGATGAAGGGATAGGAAAAACAGAGAGGCGCACAACATGAAAAATGCCAGTGGAATGCTGAATAAATAGAGGTGATCTCTGCATCATTCTAGGAAATATTAACACATAGATGGTAGTATGTAAATCTGTAAAAAAAAGAGGCAAAAGGGAAATAAAATTAAATAAACGATGAATAAAAGAATTATTTTCAAACAAAGTAATTCTCCTAGTTGAAAAGCTGGAGGCTGGGCCAATACTATCACTCAAGGGTTCTCAGTTCCGGTACAATTCCCACCTGCTTGGTGGGGCACAAAATAAGTTGGACCCCATGGACTGACACAGCACAGCTATTCTTTTAACTAATTCAAATATGAATAAAAATTCTGGGAGTAACCAACTTTAGTTTCCCTACTTTGCCAAGAAAGAATGGACACAAGAAAAATAAGGCAGAAGAGCCTCATGTAACAGGTTGGACACGACTACACTTTGAATTTGTCCATCTCTCCCTTGTCCTCAGAGCACAGACAAAAATCTCTGTATTCACTTGTTAGACTCTTTTCCATCCAGAGAATTAAATACAACATTTTTTAAAGTCAACAACATAATTAGAATGTTGATTTTTTTTTTTAAAGTGTGGTTTTAGAGCTTCTGCATATTCCACATACAGGCTTTCATCACAGTGGTATCCACCATTTCATCTTGTCAGTGATCACAGCCATAAGGAAAACTGAATTTTTTCCCTTCCTTCCTTCCCCCCATTTTGAAACCTGTCTTTATTTAATGCTGTTACAATTTAAATGCAATTTTTCCCTCCTGACCCTGCCAGCATGAACATCCTTCTTACAGACTCTGTCTATACCTTTAAGAGAAGATATGATAATTATTTCTAAAATATATTCGTATCTTCCAACTACCCTTCCCTTAACACATAAATTTTTGATAAACTCTAGGCAAGATCATTACCTGAATATGTGACTAGAGCAGTTATTGGGTTTAATTCATAATTATAGAGTTTCCATTATTCTCTGTCAGAGATTTTTTGGTAGTAGAAGGGGGGAAAAAAAAGCACCAACAGAACAATTAACATGCTGATTAAATGACTTTTTAATTTTGGGCCACCTTGCACATTAGCAGATTCCTCCAACATTTAAAATGTATGGGATGAATAAGTCTTTAGTCTGATAATAATTTAACTCAAGAATTGTATCTACTAAGTTACAAATTGTGCCATGGTGGCTGTGTTTTATAGAGTTTATCCTACAGATGCTTTTTTAAAACCCCAATATTAAGTATTCACAGAGTATAAAGAACGACATAAAATGAGTGGTCTTTCTCAACTAATAAAGAACACAATATGACCAGCCTAAAATTAAAACTGTGCTTTTTATAATAGCTGTATTTTTCATACTTCAGGGAGAGAAAATAGTTCTGCTCTTTTTTCCCCTCCTTCCCAGATGTATATGCTTTGTAAACTGCCTTCTGGCTGATATACTTGCTAAGTTTTATTTCACATCAGAATTTATTTATTGCCATGGTAATGAAATTAAAATTCTTAGTAGATATGGCACTGTGAAGGCTACCCAAAGCTTGAGTCCTCCTTATAATTCTCTAGAAAGCAAATGGAAATTATTCTTGTATTGTCATTTGCTACATGAGGGGTGCATCACACCCTGAATACATCACAAAAATCTACATTAATATCTCAGTAGAGAATGTAGGGTTTCAAATGTACAAATTTTATCTCTATAACGTGATTAATGGCCTCATCGCCACAAAATTTTAATTACATTATTATTTCAAGTGCATTATATTAGTTCCTAGAAATTTTTATAGCGCTCATAAATGTCAAAATTCAGCATAATTTATATTACAATTTAACTTAAATCATCAGTTCACAAATTCTACACAATCCAAGCACTTTTTTAAAATTTATTTTTGGCAACCTTTTTGTTTCTAGTGGTTTAAAATGTCTAAAAAGGTACAAAAGAGGCCAGATTTATACTTTGGAATACTTTCCCACAACTCTCTTCTTTGTAATCTGGAGAAGCAGCTGTGAAACATAATCAACACCATTCTGATAGCTGACATTTTTGTGCTTTGTGACATCAAAATATGAACACATTGCTCTTCGTGTCAAATTACTCTTCAAAAGTTCCTTTGATTTACTAAGTACAGCGGTCTCCTAAGAAAGCAATCTTACACAGAAATTCTAATTTAAACCGAAATGTCATCTCATGCCTTACTTGCTTCATCTTTCACGAGAGATTGTGCTTTAAATGGCAACATTATTAAAACTGCAAGCTTTTTGCTGATTTTCTGTATTGAGCTGCCTATGTGCAGACAGTCATATACAAATGTTTCCGAGTATCTTCACAAGAATCACAGAATATCCTGCTGTGGAAGGGACCCAAAAAGATCAAGTCCAACAATTATAAATCCAGGCTGGAAAAGTAAGAATTGAAGAGGAATCCTGTACTTCCCACAGCTGTAAGAGTGAAATGGAAAGTGCTGAAGGAGCAAAGTCAATGCAGTTGCTTTACACAATGGCAGATGATGCTAACTATCACAATGCCATCTTCAAACCAAGGTGTTTCAGGAGAAACTACAAATAAAAATCAGAAATGAAGTTTTGATTTCAAGTTATCCTAAGCATGCAGAATGAATAGAAGAAGGAAATATCTGTAATCAAACATACTTGCTCTAAAATGCCTATAATCCTGTGATAGCAGATTATGTAATCATATTTAATTTTAAAAAGTTTAGTTTAGTTTGAAACACGGTCTTTTCAAAAAAGAATAAATGGAAAAATTTAAGGAAGTAATAATTTCATTAAAATAATTTTCTTCTATTTCCATTATACAATATATACATTATATCGTAGTATGCTCTCTGAAGCCTCACAACTTGGTGACACAGAAATATTTGAAAACTATTTTCTACTTCCATAAAAATAGCCAGTAATTTACACTGCAGTTTTTTTTGTTTTTCGGTAGCACCTCACTCCTGTAAAGCTGCCTGGACAAATTTAGCTGCAGCTACAACACTGGAACATTTTGGGACAGATCTTTCCTCTAGGATAAACATCTAAAACGCCAGTGTCAGGCAGGTACCAGAAGCTGTTACCCTACTGCCAAAAGGAAAAACAGTCATGATAGTCCCCTAGTAAATAAAAAGCAGAATGCATGAGGGAGGTTGTGAATTACGAGGTCCATGCAGCCATCTCACATGGAATGAGCCTCAATAAATGATTTCTCCTTCACCTTTTTATGAGCATTGCAGATTAAAATCTTACTAGTGTGATAGTCAGAGCTGTAGAGGCACTTATACAATGGAAAAGCTGCATCTTTGTTCAGCACTTCATTTACCTCTCTCTGGATAAAGGGTAGCTTCAACTTTTATTTTCTTAGGTTGAAAAATATGGGCATATGTTTTGGGTTTTCTGTTACCTTTTGTCCCAAAAGCTCTATTCTTTTTCTGCTTGACTATACAGAAATTTCAAATAATTTCTACAGGCTTCCAATTTTTGCACCTCTCTTTTATTGTGAATTGTTTAGCCATGCCAAAAGGAAAAAGGTTTGATCCAGAATTTTTTCTGGTAAGCTCCCCAAGTCTGTGGGGACACTTTCAACCTTGCACATGGGGCATTAGTTAAGCAATTTACACCAGTGTCAGTAAGTGTGACACCTGCAGCTCCCCACATCAACTTCATTTTATTACCACATCAATAAAGCTAAATCATCACTCTAGATGGAGCCATGAACTAGTCAGAAAGTTCATTAGAAATGCAATAAAGCCTCTAATAACAAGATGCACTATGTTAAAAAAGTGCTATTTAAGCTTAAAAAAGAATAAAATCAGATTGCCAGTGTCAGCTATTACAAAAATGTTAAAATTGAAACAGAAGAGTTACTTTACACCATTTACTTGAGGAGAATTCATCTTGGAAAGATAGCTGAGATTTTTACCCAAATTGATGGATTTTATGTGTTTTGCTGTTTCACAGAAGTTTTTCTATTACCCATTAAGATAAAGTGCGAACAGTTCTACACACATGTGAATCTTCTCCTAAGTCCAAACTGAGCCCAGAGATAGTGCACTAGAACAAAGAGAATCCTGCCTTTGAGGGAGTGTACAGTAAAAATTTCCACACATATATGAAAAAGTGAAGTAAGAGACGTGAGGTAATTTGCAAAAGCAGGTCAGTGGTAGAATCTGGGAATAGTGTTTCAGTCTCTTGGCTTTCATGCAATTCTCTGTTAGGGACCAAGGTGACCTTGCAAAGGCAGAATTAAGACTTTCAATTATAACAAACTTGCACGAACTGATGAATATGCTCAATTATACTGCTAGAAATACTTTTTGTCTACCAAGAGGCAAAAGTGGGGTGTTTTCTCCTCATCTGGGAAACATTAACTTTCAGATCTGCACGATTTCTTGTCTTCTCAGGTCTTATTTGGGATGGTCTAAAGGTAAAATTTGGCTTTCTCTGCCATGTATTCCAGTGGATTAGCCAGCCTAATGCATCTGCCCTTGTCCTCAGGTGCTCTAAAAACTACACAGAATAGAAAAACATCTCAGTATACAGAGGGACGTTTTCTGCATTTTTGAAAGATTAAAAAAGTGTCCCTTCACTGTCCTTTACCTTAAGGTCAAAAAGCAAATGATCATCTTTGTTCCTTGACAAATCAGGAAAATACATTTATTCCACCTGTGATGAGATCAGCAACAAGCAAGGCAACAAATACTTTCAAAAGTAATTCTACCTTCTCTGATGCTTAGTATCAATGTGAGGCCACATTGCTGTTCACCTTGGTGGGGTTGGTACTGACAGACCATAATAGAAAATAACATTTCCACTGTGATCTCTGATCTAAACACTACACAGCTATTTAAAGTTAAAAAGAGAATTTATTAACCTGTGAGATGGGGAAATCAAAGCTGAAAGACTAATAAAGACCTAACTAGATCATATTCACAGAAATGACAGACTTTTTCGTGACATTTATATAATGAAATGCTCTCATGCCAGAATAGGTTGTTCTTACAGCTTATCCTACAGACAGCACACCTGGGCTGGGGCCATTGATGCCTCTCCTTGTAGACAGTTGAAGGATTAAATAACTAATATAAAATCTTTTTCCTTCCTTCCTTCTATCATTCTTTTTTTTTTTTTTCTCCTAATAGTAATTTAAGATTAACCAAACTAAGAAAAACTCCACTACTCCAGAAAAAGAATCTAAATAAAAATTTTTGGTTTGGATATATGTGCATTTTGCTCTTATGAAAGGTTGTCTTTATGCATGTGTGTTGAAGTGTGCGATGTAAAGGAGAGGATTTTCAGAAATAGGTGCACCTATACATAGAGGTCACTTAAAATAAAACAGAATGGGAATGCTTATCCTGTTAAGCATTCTCTGTGATCTCAGCACTAAATTACCCTAAGGACTGCAAGCATCAGCAGTATTGCAATGTTGTGCAAGTTTTTTTCCATCAGTGTAGGAAGTTAAACAAAGTAATATTAATTTTCTAAAGTTTTCCAAACATTTCATATCCTAAAAGGTGGATAGAGAGAAAATATCAACAACTAAATGCTACCTCTTAGACATGACAAAAATTAAAAAGGAAGATGTTTTTCACAAATCTGGGCCCTATTGACACAGTAAAAAACATCTCACCTCAACAAATGACATCAACTACAGAGAGAAACCAAGGAGAAACATAACTA
The DNA here is from genome assembly GCA_013400235.1 of Oriolus oriolus. NCBI lineage: Eukaryota > Metazoa > Chordata > Aves > Passeriformes > Corvidae > Oriolus > Oriolus oriolus. The sequence continues at coordinate 606,356 of VXBT01012127.1, read as the reverse complement.
ACAAGGAACACTGAATAATTCAAGACATCTTTCATACACCACCGCAAGGTTCGCAAAACAGCAAGGGGAATGCCTCAATTACTGACATGCTTTCCCCTTCAGGGAGCAGTGAAAGTTAACTTTCACCATTAGTGCAGTAGAATGTCCCTTTAATAAATTTATTTTAGTAGCACTTAATACAAGTCCTTAGATACAAACAAGAATAGAGTAAAAAGGCAAGGTGGGGAAATAGGCTCATAGCTCAAAAAGACAACTGAAGCAAGGCAGCCCTCAGCCAGAGAAGAGCTTTGTTCACAAGGTTATTAGGAAATTTCATCTCTTCCCAGCGATCTAGAGATGGTAAATACTGTTAAAACTACAATGGAAACCTCAAATGATGATATTTCTTTCTTTGGATGCAGGTTGCTTAATGCAAGGGGAACTATGTAAGCCATTAAGGACCGCACCAACAAGTTTTAAACCACAACCTCTCTTCTCAATGACATGCTGACAGGGAAGTGAAAATAAGGAAAGGCTAAAATGCAGCCATATTAGAATGAAACATCTCGAGTGATATGAAACGGCAGTGCTCCAAACTCATTTCACAAGGCGGTAGTTTCCAAACGTGGCAGTGATTTTTCTCTGTGCCAGCTCAGGAGGGAGGCATACGGTCCTGCATTATGTCATTAGGACATGAAATTTCCAGTAATAGCCAAAGTTTCGCTTCAGGCTCCCTGGTTGGAACAAAAAAGTCTGGCAACAGGCCAGTAGAGGCTACAGAATATTGCAGTCAATGGTGACATTTCATTACCTGTACAGTTTACTGCATGTTCATTACCCTGAATATAAGAATAGTCTGGAAAATACAGGTTGTCGTGACTGACTCCACTGTGAACCACGCAAAATTAAGCTGTTTGTCTGGAGGCCATAAAGTAAGTACTTCATAAAAATGTCCTCGGTGCTTTTTTTTTTCCTTTTCCCTCTAACTGTGGGAAGAAAAAGAACCAAAAAGTGTAAACTAAAACAATCTATAGAGTAACAAATATTCCACAGTATTCACTATGCTGGGTTTTTAAATGGGGCTTTTCTTTCGGCTTTTATATCTTCCACATAACTATAGTGTGGACAGATTTAGAGATATAATTCCATATGGTAAATCCGCTTATTATAGTCTGAATAATTTAGTATGTTTATACTTTAGGGGAAAAAAAATTGTAAAAATTATATTTCCTTTTATTCAGCATTCATCCTCCCTTTTCAATTTCCATATTTACTCCATTACCATGCATAAAAAGTTTATTTTAGCTATTAACAAGCCCAGCCTTATGTTCAAAGTCTAATCTCCATTCTGTATGCCCACATAATTCTCAGGAAAGCCTTTGTGATCTTAAAGTCTACAGTGTGTACTCTGAGCTCTCTTGTCAGCTATTACCACTACAGAGATCTTGAAATAAGAACCTGGCTTGCAGTAGGACTAATTCACAACTGAAACAGAATTAAGGATTTTGCTTTACAATAGTACAGCTCTCTGTACAACTGAGCATTTAAGAATTCAATATTGACTTAAACTCTGTATGCATTAAAGCATTACATTCAATTAATGAACACATGATATTAAAAGTTATACATGTTTTAAAATTATTAATTCAAATTTCCATTTGAAGTGCTCTGCATCAGATACCTTATGGAAGTCATCTATATGAAAAGTACTCCCTGATCATGGAACACATACTACTTGACCTTTATAACAAAGATTAATGAGAAAAGCAGTATCTGAAGATGTATCAGGCAAATCAGTAATTGCTACAATAGCACCTAAAAAGGAGCAGGTTTCATTCAGCTCACCAAGGAGCTGTTGGTAGAATGGTCTGTACTGAGGACAAAATATTTCAAGTCAGAAGTCAGAAGTAACTTTATTCACATAAGATAAATCCAATTCCTTTCATGCTTTTTTTTTTTTTTTAATTAATTGCTAAAAGAAACAGTAGCGTATCTGAAAAATTCCATTAGTGAAAATCTCCGGGAAAATCCCATTTAAATACAGAATCATAGAATGGGTTTGTGTCGAAAGGGACTTTAAAAGATCATCTAATTCCAGGCCCCCTGCCATGGGCAGGAACATCTTCCATTAGACCAGGCTGCTGAAAGCCCTTTCCAGCCTGGCCTTGAACACTTCCAGGGATGAGGCATCCACAACTTCAAGAACTAAGAAAAGTCCAAAGGGTAAAACACTCTTTCAAGACATGCTAAGACAAGCTAAACACAATCATAAATGGATATAAAACCGGTTCAGTAGAAATTTTATTATTTTATAAAAAGAAAAGGGAATTCCAAACCACCAAATTTACTATTAAAAAAATCACTAGCTGGTAACAGTCATAAATATTCAGGAAAAAACAGATTCGTGCTGTACAAAAATCAAGTATTTCCACCGTTATTTATTCTGACATTTACACTGAGCTGACAACATAAGCCACTGACAAGCTGAAAACTGCGTATTAGCCTTGCTGAGATTGGAGAGCATAACCTTTCTTTCTTTTTAAAGTCATAGTGGAAATAAATCCTTATTTTGATACCGCATTTGTACTGCTCAGGAAGCCTTCCAGATGGTCATTAAGGATAACCCAGCATTTCACTGGAATATTTAAAGGTGTTATTTTTAGTAAAGGTCAGCTGCTTTGTTCTAATTAGCTCTTGCAATGCTTCTACAGATCTAAAACCCCTTTACTGTAAAGTACCAAGTGTACATCATCCTTTTTCATCTTAGTCACAGGCTGATGACATTTCCAGATAAGGAAAAAGGAAACACGATACCATAAAGGAGATGGGGAATGAGAGGGTCTTGGGACATGATTAGTTTCATATAAAAACAATGTTTTTATAACAATAAGAACATACTTTTGTTGACTACCTGTATCATATACTATTCAAAAACTACTATAATAGCTATCACAACTTATCTGTAGTGACTATGTAATGCCATTTTTTTTCTTCTTAAAGAAAAACTGTTGAGTAAAACAAGATGGAAAAGAAACCCAGTCAATATACCATTTTTATGATGCAAGTTAAAAACCAGCAACCTCGCACATAGGCAGAATTTTTCGTCCTATTTTATCTTCTCACAGGACAAAAAAAAAAAAAGAAAAAAAAATCCAAAAGCTTTGACAAAAGTGGAATATAGGAATTAATATTAACCACTTGTTTTGTTATTAACAAGCTTGCTGTTGGTGCTGGCCTTTGTGATATGCATATAAGATCTCCAGGGAACTGCAGTGTATTATCTACACAGGAAATGAGTCTTAAGTAGGCATGTGACTGCCTACAAATGATTAAGGTATATCACACCTGTGAATGAGCAGCCAAATTCTCACTGATACAATTAAAATCAATAGTTTAGTCATATAAAACTGTCTAAGATGGGGAATAAATTCTGCATCAAACCCAGATGTCTGGCTCACTACTAATTATTATTCCTATTTCTGAACTGCTGAAGAAGCCCTGACTGTTGTGGCTGAGGTTTATGGCCTTATTCAGTCTGAAATACATTATTCTCTGAATTCATCTACTGTGGGTACCAGAAGAAATGCAGTAACATATTCAGGATGCCCATATACACTTTAGCATTAACACATTTTCTAGTGGCATTTTAAGTTTCTGCTAACCAGCTTCTAGGTTTTCCTTCTTCATTTTAGGAATCATAGTGAGACAACCGTGGACATAGGTTTGTCCCCTAGGAAATCTAGGGGATTTCCTAGACTCCCAATTTCTAGATTTCCTCGAAATCCAAGACTATTTCCATTATTCACCACAAAGATCTACTACCACATGCATGCTGGGACTAGTCATACAAGTGCTTAGAAGTACCATGTGCTTTTACAGAAGGCTTCAGAAAGGAAACCTTCATGAAAGGTGGAAGTCTGCTGAGCCAGCATTATGCCAAATTCTGCAGGGGAGCACAGTGTTCCATACAGCAGTCTCATCTTGGTGAGGAAAGAAGAGAAAAGAGGTGAAAGAGGAGTAGATGTGTACACGACTAGGACCTGGACAGATTTCATCTCATTTAATTGCCTGTGTTAGGAGCCCTGTCAACTTTGTCTCCCCATATGGTGAATAAAGCACTTCCAGGGAGCAATTCCACATATGTAAATGTGAATCACACCTGAGTGTAACCTTCCTCATTGACTGGGGCAGTGTGGCTGGGCTCCTGCCTTATGCTGCTGTCCATGGCTATAAATGAAACTATGCAGGTCTTACCAAAGCAGTGTGCGGGCAGGCAACAGATTTTTCCTGTGACCAAATAATTAAATCTAACCAGCTAAATAAAACATGTCTATTTATGACACAAAGGTGTTTTTATGCTAATACATATTCCATCTGTGATCCCTCAGAGCTGCAGGTGCAGAGTCATCCACCAGATCATGAGGACTCACAGTACAAAAGGTGGGCACAAAAAGAGAGCTTCTAGCTGTGAAGAGCTGGCAGCCTAGATGGCATCTCAGGAGGGGAAGAGGAAATGGAGGAGCAGAGCCTGGAGAGGAAGTTGGAAAAATCCAAAGATGTCCTCTATCACCAATTGCCTCTCCAGTGCATGTCAAGTTTACAAATACAAATTTTGAGCTTCTTGTGTTCTGTGCCAAAATCACACACAGTAAGAAATGGGTATATTGCAAGTTTTTTGTTATATACATACGATAGAGGGATGCCTATGTATACAGTAATTTAGTACAACTCATATTGCCAAATATCTCTAGTGTCTTTCACTCACTGCAAACAACAGGTTTAATCTTTTAGCACATGTATGGATTTGACATTTCATATCTATCAGCACATATGCATTGCATGTTGACAACTATTTTCTAAAGTAAATTCACTGAAGTCTGTTTGCTAAACTCAGTAAGTATGGTAAGGCTCTAAGTGTTTCAGGGGGTTTTGGTTTTTTATGAGAACTCCACAAGGAAATTGAATTTCGAATAAACTTGAATGAAAAAAAGAACCTGAATGAGATTTTAATATTTTTATATATATATTCTTTTTAAGTGTGAGTTTTCTTGTTAGCAATCTGCATTACAATATTTGCCTAGTAAATAGTAATACCCTACCAAACAACTTTAGATTTGGATTTTTAATTAAGATCTATGCTGAGTCCCATTTATTTCAGTTCTTGTTATCTAGGAGATGGGAAAATTCATATTAAAAAAAAGTCTTAAACCTTTATGTAAAATTTTGATTGTTCAGGACAGAAGCCATCCTAAATTACTAATTGCCTATTATCTGCTCTGCAAAGAGAAATTTTAAATGGTGACAATGCAAATAAAATGATGAGTGATGAATGATCCATGTCATGGATTTATTTTTTTTCTCTGTACAATAATATATGAAAAATATATCTGCACGTTAAAGTTACCATCCAATGGTAACTATCTTTAACATATTTGATGTACTATACTATCAATTAAACAAACTCAGGTTTTGCTCACAATTTAGCCGTACAAGACCATTAATCTATATACTTATTATTTAGTGTTCCTCTAATAAGCAATTATGGAAAACAGCTTCATGCCAAGTGCTCCTTATTGAATCTTGATTAATCACAATGAGATAGCAGTATTCATCTTACCCTATTTGAGTGTATTTCAAGACTACATAAAGATCCTTCCATTATCTGCAAACCCTAAACTTCTGCTACTTCTAATATGAATGGTGGTTTTAAGAACAAACAACAAAACCAGAAAACCCAGAAATAATCTAGGCACACTGGCAAGACGAAAACACAGGAGGCTTGGGACAGCTCAGTAAATCTCTAGTTCAGTGAAAACTTAATTTGCACCATGTTGGAAGACACATGACAACTACAGGAAAGTAAGATGCATAAAGGTTCTTAGTTTCCCAATGCACTACTAGAATAAGATTATTCGGTGTTTTATATTGCTGATTGTCATCATACAAGAGCTCAAAAAAAAAAAAGTTGTAACCCCTCATTCCATTTTCTTTTCACATCAGAGTACAGCTCATAAGTTTGACTTAACCTGATGTGCTCCAGTAGGGATTAAATCTTTTGGCTTTTATTTTTTTTAATTCAAAGCATCTTAGACATCAAAGGATCTTTCTTTCTGAAAAGTCAATACTTCAGCATTTCAGAATAATGAAACCCTGAAAATCAGACACTCAAGATCCTCAGTTTTGAAAATACCAGCTAAGGTTATTAAAATAATTTTACAGTGTTATTGACCCAGTCCCACAAGATCAGAATTGAATGACTGAGTGGGATGATCAAGTTATTAACACAAGTCTCTTCTCCCTGGTATCTAGTGACAACATGTGTGGGAATGGTACAAAGCTGCACCAGGAAGGGTTCAGACTGGACATAAGGAAGCATTTCTTTATTGAAAGGGTGTTCAAACAGTGGAACAGGCTCCTAGAAGGGTGGCCAATGCCCCAAACCTGTCAATGCTTAAGGGGCAATGCCCTTAACAACGTTTTAATTTTTGGTCAGCCCTGGCTTTGTCAGGTAGTTGGACTTGATGATCTATGCAGCTGCCTTCTAAACAAAACAGTCTATTCTTTTCTTAAATAGTGCTAAATAATTCTGTAAGAAAATATCAATAGGCAGTCAACATCCTATATTTTTTGGATAACAGCTCAGAAACATGGTTTATCAGTGCTGGAACACAACTAAAAAATTCTGCAGACTTCTCTTTTTAGGATATGGACTATATGCCAATGTTACCTAGCTGGCAAAAGTTTTCCTTTAGAAATACCTTCTTACTTTTTATGTTGTGCACTGAAGAGGAAGTCTCGTCAGCAGAAAGGTACTGCTGGGGCCTGGGAGGCTCAGGTTAGCAGCACACCAGATTGAGTCCTACTCATTTGTCCTCATCAAGTGACTTCATGTGCAGACCTGCTTAAGTGTGTGCTGCTCACCTACTTACTTGCATGGCATCCTGCTACCCAATACAGCTGGCTCCAGAGTAATCCCATCTGTCAAAAGACCTTTTTTAAAAAAATGTAGTTTTGTTTCAAGCCAAAATGAAACATGAGTTTTGTGAATCACAAAACTTCCCACAGCAACTACAGTATGATACCCTTGATGATGCTTCTGACAGCAGAGCAGAAGCCTGAACAAATTACTTGTGAAATATTAGAGAAAAATCAATAACACATAATCAAAACAATTACCAGGATATATTTTAATGGAAACATGGTTTGCTGAAGATATGTGCAGATCAGAATATGGAAGTAGTCGAAACACATGGCAATTTACAATTACTGTAACTTTGCTTACCGAGCACTTTACTAATCTGTTAAATGGTCAAGTCCAAAACATAGCTGCTTTTTAAAAATTACAATCTCTAGTGACAAATTGGCTGTAAAATAACTGAGCAACGAAGATATTTCCCCAACCTAGAAACCTCTTGTGCCCAAGGAAGGCCAGAATCTCTTGCCAGAAGTAGGCATGAGAATATATTAGCAATGGTCTTTTTTGTCCTTTAATAGTCCAACCTAAGTGAGGAGTGATCCACCAGCATTTCAGCAAACTGGGTGCATCTTTTGGCATAGGCTCAGCTAAAGGCTTATATTCTGGATTCATAACAAGATCATTGAGCCTCTCTAATACATTTGTTCCATTAAATGATAAGTAAAAGTAGTCCAAAGCACTTAAATCTACTCAGAAAATCAATGGGAAAGAGGAACAATCACAAGGTTATGCAACTTATGAAAATTATCTTTCACTCACTGGGGTTTCTGGTTCTGCCATATATAATGAAGTACTATTTAATCATGTAATTTTGTTATCCATAACTCATGAAAATTACTTACTATTACTTATCATTTTATTAAAGTGCATTTTTTTTTCCTTAGGATTAAAAGTTTTTATTGTAATGTTTTTCTTGTCATATTTTAAACATCTGGGAGAAGAAATATGAATGGCTAATTTTAAAAGTATGACTGATGTCATAATCTAAAAAAATAAAATTAATAAAGCAATTTAAGACAAGAATGTCATTTATTTAAAATTGCATGTGCCAGCTCCAAAATCCAGCACCTTGCTGTGCATTCTCAGCATCTCAGTTTCCTCCCTGACACATCCAACATGGCTCTTCCCAGGCTGGGAGTTTCAAACCTTTCATTCTGCTGATCTGACTTTTGCTCAGGTTACTAACAAGCTCCTACATTATAAATACAAGGCCATTTACGCAGAATCTTTATTCTCAAAAATGTTTTCATGCATTTCTCTCCTACCTTACAGATTTCCAGTTTCCCTTAGTGACTGCCTGTCTTTGCCACTCCTGTGGTTTGTTCATGCTCCAGCGTTCTTGCTCTTTCTCTCTCTTTTCTGTACAATCTCCCCTGGTTATATTTTGCCCTTTCCTGTTCTTTGAGCTGACATCTATAGCAAACTTCTCACATCTTCTTCTTAGTTCCTAATCTATTTAATTGCATTTAGCTGGCATGATTCCAAATCTAAACTCAGTTTTCCTGTTCCTAAGTTCTGTCTTTCATTTTATCCCTTTTAATTCAGCTCTCACAGAAGCCAGAAATGTTATCTGTTGATCACTTCACCACACAGCCCACTTTGCACTGTCTAAAGATGCTGCCAAAACAGGGGAAAATACCTGGCCAACTGGCAGCCATACATTATCCCCCTGAACATAATGCTTTCTCACACTGAGAAAGGAAAAGTTAAAAACCAAACTCCACATCTAAAGAAGCAATCAATCAAGTGAGTTTGATTCTGCTTTCTCATCTTTCCCATCTTGTCAGTGTCTCGTTCAATTCCAGCTCTTCATCATCTTTGACACACGAGATTTTTAGAAAAAAAATTTGTCATTGAATGAATTTTCTCACCCTGATCACTGGAAACATCTCATCTTCTTTCATATGACCAATCTGAACTCCTCAGACTCAGCAGCCTGCTGGAAACTGTTGCCCTCACTACAAAGCCAGAAGCCATCCAGTTCAGCCTTTTATATGAACTAGTATCGTCCAGTTGGAGACAACTAAAGCAGCTGTAGTAAGTGGTCTAAAACATTCCTGGTAAAGTCATAATCTGACCCCAGAAATTGGAATAATTGGTTGAAAAATATAAAATTTGTGGTGGTGGTTTTTTGGGTTTCTTTTTGAGGGGCGAGGTGGTGCAGTGTTTTAATTAGGGCCAATGAACTATCAGAATGGAGAGTTTCATTAGCAGAAATGGAAGGAAAGAGGGATGAACTGGGTGAACAAACTTCAGCCAGGCATCTTCATGGTCTTTATTCTAAGACACAGATTTTAATAAAAAGTTGTTGGGCCTTTAACATAATGACTAAAGCAGAAAAATAACTCGGGAACTATTGGCCTTATTAATTCTGTTGCAACCCAGAATCAACAATATATTTTCTTTTCAAAAATACTGTATTGTCTTGCTTTTAACCTGTCTCAAAAAAAAAAAAAAGGCAAAAAAGCAAATTCATTAAATTTGCCCTAATCAAAATAGCATCTCTCCTCATTAACTCTTCAACAGAGAAGAAAGCTCCTTCACTCAGTTGTCAGTATCAGAATCGGAATTCAAAAAGAAAAATAGGAAACTCTTACCATGTGGTCTTACCAGCCAAATTTACGTGAGGATAATGAAAGGAAGCAAGGTGTCAGGGGAGTGAAAGAAACTTTTAAAAGATGCATGGGAATGTCACTAGCAAGCACAAGATAATGGAGAACTTGCTGAAAGCTGGGATGGAAAATATTAAACAGCCCTCCACATGGGAAAAGGGAAGGGAATGCACTGCTGCCAAATTTTGCAAATTGCTCTTAAGTCACAAATATGAAGGCAAGGCTCTTTGTGAGAGGTCTTGGCAAAGAGACAATCCTGAGAAAAGGCAGATAGGACAGTTAAAACTGAGTTACTGCTAAACAATGTATTCCAGATCTTATATTTCCCTCTTCCTTGATGTCCTATAACTTCTCTTATGAGAACATAGGAGAAAATTGCACAATGACATGAGGCTTTTTCCTTGGAATTCTTCACCTCCTGCTTCCCGAAGATTTTTCTTCTTGAATGAGATATAATCATTCTTAACAGCAATGGAAAAAAAAAAAAAAGGAAAAAAATATCTACATCTGAGAAGACACCAGGTAGAGATGTGATTAAAGATTGACATTTTTACCTAGTATGCAAGATTAAATTTTCCATTTTTATACATTCCCTCAAGAACAACTTGTTCAGTTATAGATGAGTTGGCATCATTCTCTCAGTTCTCAGTGTGGCAAAAGATTCTGGAGACTGGACCTGAAAATGAGCACCACACATAAGCCAAATCTATGACTATTTTTTTTCTTGAGATCTGCTTGGAAGAATACCATGGAATAAAGCCCTGGATAGAACAAGGGTCCAGGAGAGCTGGCTGTTTTTCAGAGATCATGTCTCCCAAGCTCAAGAATGAGCTATCCCAACGAGGGGAGGTTAATGAGATAGCAGGGAGCCTGCTTGATTTTAAAAAGAGCTCCCAATGAAACTCAGCTATAGAAAAAGCAGCCTGCAAGAGGTGAAAGCAGGGATAAAGGACCTGGGGGAATATGGAGACACTGAGTGTGCAGGAATGTGGTTAGGAAAGCCAAAGTCCATTGGGAGGATAATCTGGCAAGCGATGTGGAAGGCAACAAGAAAGGTTTCTATGGGCAGTTCAGCAGCAAGAAGGGAAGATGTAGGGCCACTTCTGAATGGGGCAGGGGACCTGGTGATAGAGGACATGGCAATGGCTGAGGTAGCAGTGTCTTCTTCACTTCACTCTTTACTGTTTAGATTGGCCTTCAGACATCCCAGGTCACTGAGAACAATGGGAAGCTCTGGAGCAAGGGTGGCATCCTCAGTGGAGGAAGAAAGCCAAAGGCTTTTCTCAGTAGTTTTTGCTGACATGACAAGAGGCAATGTACAAACTGAGATACAGGAAATTCACCCTAAATATAAGAAAGCTTTTTTACTCTGAGGGTGTTCAAACACAAGAAAGGGATGCCCAGAGAGGTTGTGAAGTCTCCACATGATGTTAAAAACCTGACTGGACACAGTCCTCAGCAGCCTGCTTTGAGAAGAGGGTTGGACTAGACGATCTCCAGGAACCCCTTCCAACCTCATCTATATTGCTATTCTGCAATTTCTGGGGGTTTTTGTCCTTTTCTGCATACAATCACTTTTCAAAGGAAAAAAGAATTATATATAAAAACTTCCAGAAGTATTTTTTTTCTGTCTCTGTTTTAGAGTTTCATTATCCATTTAGCTTTGCATTAACAAACCCTTGTCAACTCTCTTTCTGTAATTGACAGAAGCAGCATTTTTATATATGTACATACAGTATGATGGAAGAAATTTTAAATCTACAATTCATGCTCACAGTATAGGCAAATCCTATTCCATCTATTTCCTTCAGATAAAGAAATACCTTACTGCCCAGTGAATAATATTTTGTAGGCATCACCGTAGCAGAACTCCTCAAAGTAACCTGGCAGGGCTTGCAACATTTGTTGAAGGCAGTTCCTTTCAATACAGGCTTTGGCTAACTTTAATTTAAAGCTTTTTCTGAAGAGAAATCTTCGAAAATGCTAATTATAAGAAAGTAAAGAACATCCAAAGGGACCATCATATTATATCCCAAGCACCCACATAGCAGCCACATTTAAAATGCTCTAAATGGTATGAAAATACTTTCTACTATTATGGAGATTGTCACAGATGCATATTTAAGGACAAGAAGGACTCCTTGGAGAATTCTATGCAGCAGCATGTAAAATTTGGGTCATAGTCACCCATCTCATAATTCCTAAATCATCGCATTTCTGTAGCTTCAGCAAGAAAATACTCTGTTAAAAAAAAAAATCTAGCCTTTATTTCCACTAAATGTAATAATGAAAAACAGTAGACTCATTAAAAGCTTTCATAAAAAGACAAATGTTTAAGCATATTTGACTATGACTTTTCTTTGATTTGACCTTGGCTAAATTGAAAGCACATAGAAAAATTTACAGTCAATGCTTGATGTGAGCTATACTAATATCTGGCTAACGGCCTCTGCTGTGAAAGCTCTTTCTATTTCAGTAAAATTTTATGCACAAAAGCATTTTCTAGAAACTGATGTTGTGTGTTCAATACATTTTTAGATCCAAGCTTAATTACAAAAGCTTTTTCATAATAACAAATATTGTCCCAAGCAGAGACTATATTTAATAAATATGCTTATTATTTTCCTTAATGAAAGCAATGTTTAAAATTTGTAGGTAATCCCATTACACTGTATTTCAATTATACAGCCCAGCTCTCCTACCCTCCTGCTGATAGAAGACTTCCTCATCTTAGTTTCCAATTATATACATTAAGTCCTTCCAAAACTACCTTCATTATTACACACAGCATGTATAGCTCTATCAGAGAAAAAGCTGTAATTGGGAAAGAGGCAAATGCATTTTTGAGCCCAAGATAATCACAAGAAAAGTTAATTATGTCAACTAAAATAATCTTCTCTCCACTCAACAAATATGACCTGTTTGTACAAAGAAACACAGCAGGGCAGGTACTGATCCTTGATAAATCATGGTGCTTCTACTCAAATCATTCTAACCAGAAAATCTGTGAAAGAACGAAATTTTGACTTTAAATTACTTTATAATAGAAGAATGGCCAAAAGAACAATTGGATGAACCCAGGGGAATTCTCCAAAACAAAAACCATAGCATTTTCTGTATACACTCAAAATTAAAGCTAAGTATTTCTGTTCTTGGACTAAACTTCTACTTCCTAAAAATGGAAAAGGACAACTGACACAAGTGGACTACTGACAGAAAAGGTCCTGGAAATGTATAAACTAAAAATGCAAGTGCAAGAAGTAAAATCTGCATCCTTACTGTCAATTGTTCTTGGCAGAGAACTTCATCTCAACATCAGGTGGCAACCAGTTGAACCTATGAAGTGTTGACTCTAATTACAGGGTCCCAAGTCAGAGCTTTAAGTGTTGAGCATATGGCTGCGTACAGCAAAACCAGAGCTGTTCACCCCAAGGAGCACAAGAAAGCTCCCAGGTCCTGTAACTGCACAAGCCCAACTTTCAGTCCCTCAGATTGTAGAAGGAAGCGTGAGATGTGAGGCGTCTCTCCCTATCAGCTTCTGCTGATCTTCCTTCCTCTACCCATGGTACAAGGTCCCCTTTGTCATAACATTTGATCAGCCTCAGCCGCTTCAAACAGCTTTTAGAATGTGCAGTTTTCACTAGCCTGCTCATTCCCGTATTTTCATAACATCTACTTGTGACAGCACAGCTATTCATGACCCTAATTTTGCAGTGAAGAATTTTTCCCATCCCACCTCACAATGCCTTTCCTAGATCATTCAACTTTTGAACACTTCCTAACATATCTGTGGCTGTTGTTCTCTGGGCATCAGAAATAGTACCAATATTCTAGAGAGTACTACAATACTTCTACAATGCCACCATAAACTTATTTTAATCTGAGTAGCTTAGGTAGTTCTTTGCTTATGCCAAACTCTTATTTCTTTATCTTACAACTTCCTGGCAATTTGCTGTATAGAATTTGTACTGACAATTTGATATGACAAGAAAAGTCAAGTCCAAGTACACTGCAGTTTAGAGAACATTTTCAGATTTCACAGAGAAATGCTACTCGTTCTGGAAGTTCCAATCTCGTAATTTCTTTTACCCTGAGTTGGTTTTTTATCACTTGGTGATTTTGTCAGGGAACTGGGATCACTGCCAAAGATGTTTACCTCAATTTTGTTTCCAGTCTTAAATTAGATTCATCCTAAATAGTGAATTAGATTATTAATCAGTAAAAATCTAAATCTTCATTATTAATTTACTAGAAACAATACAGTACCTTGTAAAACATTTATGCAGCAGTAAACGGAGAACCACTTTGCAGAGATCATGACATGCTTAATTTACTACACAACTAAATATTTAATTACAAATGGTAGCAAAGCTGAAGGTGTTCTGCTGAAATTAAACAATATTTTAAACAGTAATAGTCTTAACTTTATTATGGGCAGTAATGGTAAAATTCTAAAACAGTTGGTAGGAAACTTGCTCCTTTTTGTGGGGTTTCCCATTACCAGTTAAGAGAAGAATCATGTATTTGGCAAGCCAGTCTGCTATTTACTGGTAGGTCTGCTCCCTCCTGTAGTTTTAACAGAAATAATTTTTAAATGGCATATTAAATTAATTGAAAATGCAATGCACTTTGAGGCACTGCATTTGCAATGTAATAGTCTCGCTCCAATGCTTTCCTTGCTAACATCTCTAATTAGAGTAATGGCATTTTAACTTCCTTGTGAATATCTAGCAATTCTTTGTTTCATATTCAATTTTCAAAACAGCCCAGGTACAATATTTTAAATTCATTTGCATTTATACATCAAGATTCATATAAAAAAAGCTCAACAACTTGTTTATATTTCCAGTTCAGGAAATTGCACAGAGTTTTTGCAAAGCCATCTCAAGATGAATATATCCTTCCCAGTGTTGAACCTGAACAACAAACCTTGATGTGCATCATATCTAATTAAGATGAGCTTTCAAAACAGATATTCAACAAATGTAGCTGATTGTTTCAGAATTTGCTAAATGTGTAGCAATATGGAGAATGAGTTCTGGGGTATTTTCCTCCGTTTTTAAACTATTCCTTCCTACTGTCTCTCTAACTTAGATGACTCAGGTTTCGGAAGAGGGAGGTAAGAGATGGTTTTTACCCTTATCTACAGTGATGGATGCAAAGAATGGAGAAACAAAGCAAGATAGGCTGGGGAAAGTTAAGAACATTATCAGCATGTTCCATTTCAGGAGGGAGGTCCACTGAATAGAATATTACACCAAAGAAATTATCAGGCTATAAGTATAGTCTGGAAAACAAAGGGTAGCAACAGGATCGCTTTCACCTCATCTTGAACATCTCTTTCAAAACAGCAAATTGGTATTTCTTAACCATCAAGTTGTCTTTATTAACAATATAGAATATCCTGACCTTTTGCTATCTTACAAGAGTACATGACAGTCTTGTCAAAAATAATTCACCTAAAATCTTGAAAAAAGTTGTTAGCTAAGAAAACCACAGCTATGTATACATAATTCATCAGCTAACAGGAAAAGAATATTATATTTAGAGTACAAGTAAAACACATTTTTCTATATCTTCCTTATGTCTCAAGGTTAAAGAATATTTCACAGATTTTCAAAACTGCATGCTATAGCTATTCAAGCCTCTAAAAAGAATAAAGAAAAGAAGTATACACTTGGTAGCATGCCTGTCATTACACTGCAGCATCCTAATGATGTGACCTTGCTTCCCAAAGTAAGTTGTAAGGTAAACTTCTTAGCAGTAAGATGAGTGATATCACTAGTATCAATTCATGTTCGGTTTAAACATTGCTGTATGAAACATGGCAGCACTTAAAGGAAGACAGACTGAAGTAAATTGAAAAAAATCTTAGTCTAGGATTGAAATAAAGTTTTCATACAAAGTTTGTTCTTCAAATCCAATCCCAGTTTAACAATGGCAAAGTTATTGCAATGTTGATCTTCACAAAAGCCACGTGATAGCCTGGAGTAGTTAATACAGAACACAATGAGGCACTCAGCATGGTGCTGGTGTCATCGCTGGTTGTCTCAGAAGAGCTAAGAGTGGTGCCAGCTGTGTACCTGCACATACTTCCTGTGTCTGAACAATGTCATTTCTGAACAGACTTGGAAAGGAGGGAGGATGGGTGGTGGGAGTGGTGCAAATATGAAGAACCTTGTGCAGCTGTTTACCTGGAAGCTGCTGTGAAAAAGAGAGCTTCACACTTCAGAAAATGTTGTGAGTGCTTCACGTGGTATGGGAGCCTCCTTCCTGGTGATAAAACCTCTCAGCCTGCACATACTTGCTAGTCCCTTGATTCTTTCCAATTGCTCATCTCAAGCTGTTAACATATATTGGGGCTACAACCAAGCTTTCCAGGATATGCGCCAATATTTTAAGTAGTGTATGGCAGAGAATTTTTTTTCACCACAAAAATGTGCCTCATTTAAAATAAACTGTCTTGAGAATCGCATGACATGACAATAATTCTAAATTTTACTAAAGCTTTTTTTACACACACATGACTTTGGCAGGCTGCCTTCCAGTGAGAGCAAGTTACATATGTACCAGCTCTAATGGCCCATGTAGGATATTAAAAACACATAAAGAATAATTTGATAATCTACCTTAGGAACAGTAGGAGAATTTTCATCTCAGTTTCCTCTGGCGACTCTAATGCCAAAGGACAGATTGTTTCTTGTCAGTGTTTCAAACTGATCTCTATTTGCAAACACAGCAAGTGATGCCAAATGCAGTTCAGAACGCAAATCAAACAACTATTTATTATGTGCTGTTTTGAATTGCATATGCAGGACAGAGAGGCAAGGAATGACAAAAAAAATATATCCTGCTTGCAGATCACATAAGCCATTTCCATAATATACTTGAACACTGTATATAAATGCAAAGAAATAAAACTATTCCAATAAAATAATGAGCGCCTTATGAGTTAAATGTATTCCCAATGGTACATGTGGGATTTAACAGAACTTGGTATACAATGCACACCAAAATATAAATGCAGATGTAATACAAAGAAAAAAATAAAAGAGGGAGAAACGATACATTATTTATTTAATGAAAGCAGAAAATAGAAAATGAGAAAAACTTTTCTTTGAAAAACTTAGCTTGTAACCAGTGGTAATAAACCCACTTATGCATTAGAGGCAGGTCCAATCTGATTCTATTTGAGTCCCAGCTGAGCACTCAGAGCAGCAATTAATGCAGCCGTCAGCGTGGCTGTTGTTTTCTGAATGTTCCTGTCCATCTTGGTTTTGTCTTGAAGCAAACAACACGAAAAATAACTGGAAAAGTTACTTAGCCTGTTCCTAAGATGATCACAACACTGGCTAGAATGCCAAAGGAAACATGTTTTCTGTGCCATGCTACAGACACCTATGGGTGGTAGCTGACAGGCAAATGCACAGAGCAGTGCATGCCAGAACAATGCATGGGGGAAAGGGAGAGGCATCACCAGTGTATGGCAGCCAGCTAAGGTTAGAGCCCTCTTAGGTTAGACTGGAGAGAAGGAGAGAAGGTATTCTATTCTGTACTTTACAAAGACCTCGTCCATAGCTGGTTAACAGGTATTTCTTTAATAAAAAATATTAACAAAATTTAAAAAACCCCAACTAATTTAACCAGGAGTGCTCCTTATTGTTAATTAATTGCTACAGATAGGTGCTGGGCCTATCCAGGTGCAAGAACAAAGCCCCTCACAGATGAAAAAAAAAAAAACAGATTGAAAAAAAAGATTACTCTGAAATTAGGAATTTCAAGGGATTAACTTCAGCAGTTTACTGTTGATCAGTATCTTATTTTTAAACATCATTCTTGTATTTTTTCAGGGCTAGTTGAATTTGTTTATTATTACTACTATAGTGATTGTGAGGTGGTAGTGAGTTAAAATAAATCCCTACTTAGGTAGCTTATCCCTCCTGTTACATATTAATATTAGTGCATATGGGATTATAACAAAATGCAAATCAAAAAAAAGGAAAAAAGTCCAACTTGAGTAGCTATATATTTCTGGATTAAATCACAATATGAGAAAATGTCTTAGAATTCCAACTGAGCTGTGCTAAAGCAAAAGACACAGCGAGCTCTGGATATAAGAATGCTTGCATATTTTTCTTCACATGGTTATGTGTGAAAAGATAAGGTTTCCCCATAAAACTGTAAAATAGAGCACTTAGAAAGTCCATTTGAAAAGATTCCTCCAGGGGGCTGAGATAACTCCGGCATCTGTTCGAAAAGGTAATTCTGCAAATAAGTGGCACACTTTTGTCATCCCACTGAACCTGGACAACGAGGGCCCTTGACTGCCCAAACGCCAACAAAACTATCCATTGGCCTTACAGCATGTGGCAGCTACATGAGATGTCCCTTAGAGAAGCAGTCATTTCACCTTTAGCCAAGGCAATGACTAGACCTGCAAGTTTTATCACCATCAAAACCCTAGTAGCCTGTAAATGATTTGGTAAGCTCTGATTTGGGAGAGCACTTCTTAAAGAATCGAAGGTATACACTGAAGGAAAGAGAGTTTCTCTTCTTTGGAATTCTATATATGTAAAAACAATGTAAGAAAAAATATGTTTATCTGCTATTATGTTTTATGATTTCTTAATGACAGAGTTTCCATTCTATGTTGGGACTAATTACTCTTTCAAGTGAGCTTCTTATCTCTTTCAAATTAGATTGCTGGGTACCTACTTGTAACCAAAGGAAAAACGAAACAAGAATACATATCCTAGAACTGCCCACCCTGAAATTAGCTATGCTAAAATACAGATATGAGAACAATCTAAATTCAAGTGTCATCTTGATAGGAAGACTTGATTGTTGTTATTGCTAGGACACTTTTGAAAAAATTATTAAATATGCCTGTATTTAAAGACAGGGATTTTTCTGTTTGTTACACATCCCAGTTTTGTTAACTTCTTATAGCATATTTTTGGGGGTCTTTTGCAAATATTTCATTGTAGTCTGACAGTCAAGGATACTTGATTTACTCAAAATAACTCTAAAGCCAGGTACACAGAATGAAAAACTGTTTGTTGGTGTATGTTCTACTTATCTAGTCTGCACTCCAATACTTTCAAAACTACCCATTTAAAATTATACTGCTCAGTTGTGAACGTGACTTCTGGGTCATCTTCATTTTTATTTGGAATTTATAGTCCAGAAACTGCATTCTATCTTATCATTACATATACACCTATTTTTTAGAGTTAAATTACTTCTGTCTTGAATCATTAAACTAATAAATGAGTTAAACTGGAACAATAAACTAAACCTTATGGTGTAAAACTTAAATATTTTCAAATACAAGACATAGAACTGATAATACTTTTGGAGTAACTTGATTTCTAAAAACTACAGAAAGAATTCTAACAACGTTTTTCTGTGACAGAATAGTGAAAATCAACTCATTTAAACACTTCACATGGGCCCTGTTGTTTTGCTCCCTAAAATAATCTACAAGGAGAAACCTCCTTTTAAAGTGACTGTTATCTTTAGATTTGAAACCTCACTCACATAACTAATTCTACAGTGTTTAAAATTTGGGTCTCATGGTTGAAATATGTTCCACGTCTGAACTAGTACAAAAACCAGTACTGAACTTCCCCTCAAATTAACTTATGTGATAACTTTGGCAAGTCTTTTCTCACTTTTGATACTGACCCTTGAAACCCAAATTCTGTGGATACAGTGAAGCATTATCAGAAGCTTTTTTCACAATTTAGCTCATTCTCTCAGATCAACATGATTAATTGTTCAGTTACTTTTCTGTACCTCTTCCAGCCATTTAGAGTACTTATTTCTATAGCATAACTACATGCAGTTAACATCTCCTGATTTCTGCTTGATTGTGGTTTAATGAGAAAAATTCAAGACATCAATCTTTGCCTGAAGTTATTTTAGTTCCAAGGTTCAAGTGGTCACATCTACTCTCATAACAATAATCCTTCCATGTGACAAACTCAAAGCAGTTTAATAACTTTAATAAAAAAGGTAAGACCAGAAATGACTTGAAAGGAATTCAGTTGTTTTCAGGCAATATTAGTGGCAGCATTCCCTGTACACTACATGTGTCACTACTTGAAGGGAAGAGTAACACTAGCAATCAAGCCAAGACAACCAGATTGAGATAGAATTTGTAGATAAAAAGTGCAATATATACTGGAAAGACTTTATGATCTAGTCTAATCAAAACAATAAAGTAAAGAAACATGCTTAAGATTTGGCAAAATGGCAAAATAAGAACATTAAGAGCAATGAATAGGCTTTAGCCCATTTTACTTACTAGAAGTTTTAGCCAGGACTGGTTGGGAAAAAAAAAAAAAAAAAAAGAGTTCAACTTTCCAAATTTGAAGGTTTTTAAAAATATTTTGCTTCACTTCTGAATTAAAATAAGGTTTTAAAATATATCATAAAAATATGACTCAAATAAAAATACTGGTGCACACCAGTCAACTCGAAAGAACCATTTAAGACACCTACGGCTGCCATTCATCCTGTTATTCCTAGCTGTCTTCTTTACTCTCCAGATGAAATTTTAACAGTGAGAATTCTTGTCTGGTTTTGGAAGCTTAATATTTACCAGCAAGTCATAGAATCATAGAGTGGCTTGAGTTGGAAAGGACCTTAAAAGTCATCTCATTCCAACCTCCCTGACATGGGAAGGGACACCTTCCACTAGAGCAGGTTGCTCAGAGCCCCATCCAGCCTGGCCTTGAACACTGAAGCTCTTAAATTGTGTGTGGGTGTAAATGAGATAGTGCCTTTCCACACGGTCCGACTCATCCAGGCACCAACTCCAAGGAAATGCCAGGCTGGAGGGGAAGCAAGAACTGAAAAGGCAGGGCAGGAGCAGCAGTGCTGCACTCAGCAACAGGTACTGGTTAGGGAGACAAGAAAGCAAGCTCAAGAATTACCACTGGGTTCTCTATCTTAGTGAGAACAAAGCCACCTCCTTCCTCTGGTCTCCCAACTCTGCTGCTTGCTGATACCCTTTCCCCTTTCCCCAAGGCTCAAGATCACTTCTCTAGCTCCTGAGAGCCCCTAGTCCTTGGCTGCAATTCTGTAGGTTGCAAAGTACCAAGAACATGCAGGTCCCACTCATTCAGAAGCAATATGCATGCCAGGTCCCCTGGAGCAGGGATTGCCATATTCAGGTATGGGGAGATGAGCAGGAAGTTATGGTGAGCTGGGAGGGATGGGGACAGGAGCTTGAGCTTTGGAAAAGATGGAGAGCTCTGGAGACACTGTGGGCCAAGCTCACCCACGTGGTCACAACCAGACACCCTCATGCAGGTGCAGAGCACACGCACAAGGTGTCACATCGATGCTGCTTAGCTCTTCCCACCAAGGACTGCCCCAGTCACCACAGAACCATGGAATGGTTTGGGTTTCAAGAGACCTTAAAGATCACCTAGTTCCAACCTCCCTGACCTGGGCAGGGACACTTTCCTTCCCCTTGCCTTTGTGTGCATCCTCTTCATGCCTTGGAAACTCTGCTTCCCTAAACAGACGCCTGGGAGATCCAAGTTCACGTCCTCTCTCGGCACAATTCAGGCCCAAAGTTTTGACATTCTAAGGAGCTACACTTCCAGGCTGTGCAAAGGTGTGTGCACACACAGCAGTCCATGTTGTAACCCTCTTCCGTCATGTCACGCCCCCAGTTTTCTTTCTCATCCTAAGAAAACAAACAGGCTCATACAAAATTTCTGTTTCTTAGAAATAGCCCTTTAAAAATTCTTGACTTGTACTCATCCAAAGAAGTAAAGCTTAACAGAAAAATCTGTTATGGAGCCACATTATTCTGATTCCTACTATCCAGATCTTTACTGCAAGTAAATCTTTTTGCACACATATGGTATTAGAAAATATTGCTGTATGTTCCTACCTCCGAAAGTGAATTGAGAAAACAATGTATCATTCAAATCATGCATGTGGAGAAAAAAAGCTAATTATTCTTCTAGGGAAGAAAAAAGAAAAGATGAAACTGCTTAATAATTTGATTATTCAACCATTATTTAAAAAAAAAAAAAGGTCAAAACCAAAACAAGGCATGCAGTTAAGTGCTATTTCAAATTTACTTTTTGGTAGATCTATATTCTATCTGTGTTCTCCTGGCACTGAGGTATTCTACTGAAGATGTCAGTGTTGATCAGCTTCCAATCATCAATGGCACTTATTGAAATAGCATCCTGTTAGGAATGGGATTCTCTGCATTTGCTAGAGTTTGATTCACAGGAAAAATATTTTAAAATTATACATGAGCCCTGACTGTGGAATAAATGTCCAAGAAAGATATTTTATTTGTTATATAAGTCAATAAGTAAACATTTTACAAGGTGTTTATGCCAGACTTACTGTCTTCTGGCAAAAAAAAAAAAAAATCCCATGCAAATATGCTAATAGCATGCTCAAGTAATATCAAAAAAGCTTTTTCCTAAAAACTGCTAGGTATAGCCTGAAAGCTTAAATAGCATGGACCTAAGTTGTCTTGGTTATTTTGAAAGTCCTGTAGGGATGAACAAATATCATTATAATAAATCTATACAGAAATATTTAAAATACCTTAAAATAAAGAGAAAAAGACACAATTTTTTAAAGCATTCTTATAGTTGGTGTTAGAAGATTCTACAGAGAAGAAAATATTTTCTCAGTGAATACTCTTGCACTGCTTTATGAAATTTTTCAAGGTTATTGAAATAATCTATGACCATATGTGCATTAAGCAATGCACACTAAATCTGTTTTTAAAGCTGCTGAGTGAGCCCCACTGTGTCAGGAGTGGAATGTGTCCACTCATCCTGCCTCTGTCATCTTGGAGGAAGCCTGAGAGCAAATATTCCTCTGGAGGGAGCCCCTCAGGACTAAGGAAGACCCAGGCTGCAACTTTTTTTCCTCCCATAGCAATATGCAAAGAGCAGGAGAGTTTATCCGATGCTCTCTTTATGGAAATGTGATTGATGACAGAGAAAGTTTGACAGTCCTGTGTACAGCTCTCTGCATTTCTATTTCCCCTGTATGTATATGATGTGAAAGATATAAATCACTGCTATTTAAGTAACTTCCCAGTGACTTGCATATTTAAATTTCAAAATTTCCACACAGCACCTTTTCAACCACTGGGAATATTTTGCAGAAAAAGAAAATCTCTCCCCATCCTCCCCACAACCACAAATATAATCTATTTTTGCAATTTTCTCAGGTGAAGGGCTTTTCCAGTTACGAAGGCATTCAGGCAATGATAGTTGCATAGTGGATTGGTGGATGTATTACATAGCATAAGACATATTAAAGAAATAATAAAGCAGCCCATTTAGAAAGTCTTTGACTACATCAAAGATAACAAGGAAAAGAGGAAGCCATCATTATCAGACTAATGAGGTAACTTTATAACATTACATTGAAGTTTTTTCCCCCAACCTAATTCTGAGTTTATAAAAGAGGAATTAGTCCCATTTTGAAAATGGTTTGTCTGGTAATGTAGACAAAATTGGATTGCAGGTCAACTAACTAAATGTTTTATATGCTTAGAAGAAAAGACAATTGCCTCGATACCCCCTAATTATCATTACTGCAAATTCTAAAACTATTCAAGTTTTGCTCAGGGAGAAAGAAGGCAGAAGACTCTTAACCTACAAGGGCTTCCAGAAAACAGCTGGTTAAATACAGTTCAATTTTATGACAGAAAAATACTGAAAGATAGCCCTGACCATTTTTACATACCTCTATCTTTTTTAAATAAAAGGGATCCATGCTGCAATACAGTTTCAACAAGTACCATGAAACAAAATTCCCAAACATTATAAATGCTTAACATGTTATTCCATCCTCATTAGTACCACACTAGAAAAAAAAAAATATACAAGCAGCAAACAATCAGCGGCCGTTTGAAACCCTAATATGGTACTAGGAAAAATAATGCAGCACAGCAACAAGTTCACCGGAGTGCTCCCTTAACACAGACATACCAGATGTACAGCTGTTTATCTTGGGAAGAAAAACAATCAAAAGAGGACATAAAGACTTTTGAAAGGATCTTCTCCCCAGTATTTAATAATATGCAAAATATTGAAGGATTCTCGCATGGAATCAGGAATAGCAATAGGTCGTTTTTCATGGTATTTTAAAAAGCTAAGCAGACACACAACAGGATGCCAGCAGGCAGCTTGCATGAGACATAAGGCTTTATATTCCCACTAGGAACGTACCTTCTCTGCTTTTGCTTTCCTGGCGTTATGCACAAACCTGCGTCCCAGCTTCTTGGCATACCAGATAGAAGCAAACATTGTAGTGATGAAGATTTCAGTCTGAATATGCAGCACACACACACACAAAAAAAAAACCAAAAACAACTTCCCCCACAACTGAGATACAGATCTAATGCTGGTTAAGGTCTTAACTGTGCTGTTGCTTTGTCAAGTCCTCTCATGCTGCCTTCTGAAAAAAAAAAAAAACAAACCACCCAGTGTGGCCAGTCTGCAGGTGTATTTACATACTGCCAGCAGGAAGTCCAGGGTGAGGCATCTTTGCATCCAGCTCACATCCAGTCTGCTAAGTGCCTGTCTGCAGTTCTTTAGCACTGTCACCACAAACTACATATGTGTCAGTATGAAAGGAAGCTGCAGTAAACTACTGTAGCAGACAGCTCACCTCCTCTTCTCCTGTTCTGAAATTTAACTCCTTGGTTCTCTTCGATTTGCCAGCATGCAACAGAAGCAGCAGCAGTTCAAAAATGAGATACACAGCACTGCAGGAAAGCGAAGGGGTACAAAAGTGCCAAAAATAGAAATGTGTATTAACTGTTAAGGTGAAGGAACAGGTGTTTCATGTGTTTCAGGGCAACTAAGATATGAAATGAAAATTGATTTTACTTTGTTCTTGCGGTCTGGGGTCTCTTCAGAGATATTTTTGCTACCTAGTTTCAGTTCGCAACAGACAGGCATCAGAGCAGCTCAGTTCACTTGCTGATGTCACACATGCTCTGCTGAAGGATTTAAGACTCAATCAAGGGCTTCTGTTTTTCTTTGATAATGCCTTCACAAAACAGAAACCTGATAGATTTTTTTTCCAAATTCCAAACTTCTGCCCTACCTAAGCATGCTTTTCCCTCTCCCTTTAATTGCAAGCTATTCTGCACTGGGAGTTGGGAAGTGCCTTTGAACACCTATTTTTGCAGTGAAACAGCAATGCACTATTTTCCTTTTGTCACACACTTCAGCTTTAACCCCTGCACCTCTCTTCAGTTGTAATGGCCAAACAACAAGCAGAAACATACTCTTTTGGCTCCAGACATATGACAAACCAGATGTTCCTCTCAGTCAGATGCAGTATCAAGGCTGTAAATTATGGGGTTTACAGCTATGTGTTGTATTT
This sequence comes from Oriolus oriolus, assembly GCA_013400235.1. Classification (NCBI taxonomy): domain Eukaryota; kingdom Metazoa; phylum Chordata; class Aves; order Passeriformes; family Corvidae; genus Oriolus; species Oriolus oriolus. Next base: position 581,393 of record VXBT01012127.1, on the reverse strand, counting down.
GATAGCACTTATAAGACAAGTCCTGCCCAATGCCCTCCCACCTACAAGTGTGGAGATACCAACATGCAGGAGAACCACTGCTGTCCTGTGTGCAGCATTGGATCCGGGATGCACACATGCAGGAATAATTTCTGCTCTGCTATTCTGTGGTAGAGAGCAAACCAAAATTCACTGATGCATGGCAAAGGAAATGCAGGCATAGCAATTTAGTATAGGGGTCTCGGGGCCAAGGAAACACCTTTTCTGCCCCAGGATTTTCAGAGAACGGCTGAAACTAGTTCCTCCAGGGTACATGAAATCAAAAGGGAAAATATTCCGCTCCCACTTATAACTTAGATAGAATATCCAAGTTACTGTAGCTGGATGGCATTGCCCAAGCTTTGAGCCTGAAGGCACAAACTGCTCAGTTCTGTTAACATTATAGGGAGTTCAAAGAATTCTTCAACACATTTTAAAATGGTAAGTTGGTTAACTAAATTGAAATTCTTAGATAGTGAGGGCTTTTTTCAAGGTAACTCCAAGGTGTATGGTTGATTTTTCCTTGACATCTAAAACCTTCTGACAAAATATTTGGTAACTGGTGATATTTCTGGGAAGAGAATAGTTACTAACTACTTCCAATTCAAACATTTAGTTAATCCTGGCAGCCAGAAATTTTTTAAGACCATGAGATAGAGTAAATTCATGTCTCTTCAAGAATATGATTACTATAGAAGAGCTGTCTTTCCATAACACTGCTTTAGTTCTCTGAACTCTGGGCTGATAGTAAGATAGAGCCTCCAAGGTGAGAAAACCTTTATTATGCCATGTAGCAGCCTCTCACCATTCTCTCTATTTGTGGGAAGACATTGTCCTAAAATAGGGGGGAGGGCAGACAAGAGAAGGAAGAAAGATGGCCTGAAAAATTTAGGAAGAAATCAAAGACCTTGTTTCTAGCTGGGATACCATAGTAAGGAAACATGGATAGAAAAAAAAAAAAAAGTGCAGAAAAGGAGAAGCAACATCATTACACAGTTAACCAACACTATAAATGTTAAAGGAACAGGAAAAAAAATCTTTCATAGTATATGCATAAACAGTAGAACACTTCTCCCACTCTGCTCCCATGCTTTTATGAAGAGAATAAGTATAATTTGAAATCATTGCACTACAACCAAAAAAGAGTACATTCTCCCAAACAACTATTTATATAGTCTTATGTATATTCAGAAGCTGAGAAAATCGAAGGAAATACTCATTAAACAATAAAAGCTCATTTTTATGACTTTTATTATCAACATTAGCAGCTTTACTGAACTATTTATTCAGGAAAAAGTAGGGAGAAATAAAAAGCCACAATTCATCCCACTTGAAGAAAAAAAAAATAGAATACATTGTTCATTTAAGAAATAATGACAAAGCAATAGGGAGGTAATTTTCTCCACCCACTGAAAATCTTAGATCAGGAAGAATAAATCTTGCCAAATACCTGATCCTGATTCTAATCAGAAATGCAGTTTAACTGTTTGCATGCATTTGCAGATCTATCCAAACCCCCAAGTATAGCAATGGCCAGACTGCAAGCCATTTCCTTACAGCTCCATCATGCCATACATTGCCAATAGCAGGTTTATTAGGACTGTATTGGAACCGAGGGAGTTTATGATTATGAATATTTTACTGTAACCATAACGAAGGCTGCATTTTACAGAAGTGCTACAAGCCGAGCTGCTTTAGAAGAACTGGAACTCCCAGCTGCTGTCTCCTCACAGGAGTAATATGTATTTTAGCTTGCTCACTGAAGTGCGACATTACAAGGACAGAGAGATGCATGCCATTGAGCAACAATATTATCACAGACCGGAGATAATCAGTTAAGAGCAGCTTTTACAAGGAGCTTCTTTCTGCAAATGAGTGGGTGGTTTTCGGTAAACCAAACCACGTCTAAACTATACATTAAATGTCATTCTTCTGCCTCTATGAGAAGAATTGGTCTTACCACAAGTGGGCACATGGGTATAAGCACAGAGCAATTATGCTGTTGAATCGTATTATTTTTATGACATGGCTCCCCAACATCGCAAGCAACGGCAATTGATGCTCAGCACCGAAACAGATGGTTGTTTCAAATACCTTGCCAACTGTTTGTATGCGATGAGTATCACCAGTACTTCTGACAGTTTGCCTCCTTTTTCAATTTTAGCATTGCTCCTTTACTTAAGCAGCACTCGGGAAGAAGTCTGGCTTCGCTTTCGACAGAGCATTAATTTTCCCTTGTTAAGGGATAACTTCTCACAGCACACACGTGGGGTGTCAACCTCCCCCTCACACACCTGTGGTGAAGATAGATGTTAGCTGTAGGTTCTGGTTCTCTCCAACCTCTATCTGAGTATATGCACACAGTAGTCATAAAACGTGATGACAGGGCCATTTAAAATACAAATACAGCTCAGTCATAAATAATGCCTTCCTTGTAAGAATGGGAAGATGGATGGAAAGATTAGTTTTCAGGGTTTGCAGAACTGTTTCCAGTGAAATGGACAGGAGATGGAACAAGTTAAAGATGAAATACTTAAGATATAAAACAATCACTTTACTTCAAGGTTTATTTGTTAACATTCCACAGCTGTGGGTACAAGAATAGAGCTGCTGCTGAGAATCTAAGGTAGCTAGCTTTGTTTTTATTAGCAGAAGGCAAGAACAGATATTGATTTGGCTGACTGTACAAGCAACCATTTCCCATCCCCAGCACAACTAATTATCTTGCACAGCTACATGATGCCAAGACATACTATTTAATGACCAGAATACTAGGAAAGACAGGAATCTAAATGTCTGCTATTCAGTCCAGAAGATATAAATTTGAGGCACTCAGACCTCACAATTCTTTAAGTAGATGGAAGACCTAAAGTTTTTTAAGGACTTGATTTTTCATTCTTCCCTCTAAACGATGGCAAATGGACTAATGTTCTTCCTCCTAATGCAACAAACAGTATTTTTATAGGAAACCCATGGGCACTCTTACAAAAGTAAGAGTCAGCACCACCAAAACACATTCCGATTTCTCTTTTGGCCAGGGCAGAACACAGTCTGTTAGAGATACAATATAGATGAAGGATTATCATAGAATAGAATCACAGAATCACTGAGGTTGGAAGGATTATCGAGTCTGACCATGCCCAAAAGCACCACATCTACACATGTTGTAAATGCCTCAGGAACGGTGACTCAGCCACTTCCCTGGACAGCCTGTTCCAATGCTTGACAAGGCTTTCCATGAGGTATTTTTTCCTAGTATTCAGCTAAATCTCCCCTGATGAAACTTGAAGCCATTTTCTCTTGTCCTGTTGCTTGTTACCTGGGAGAGCAGGCAAACCCTCACCTGCAGCCTCACTGCAGCCTCTTTTCAGGTAGTTATAGAGAGGAATAAGGTCCTCCTGAGCCTCTTTTTCTCCAGGATAAGCACCCTCACCTCAGCCTCTTCTCATCAGACCTGTGCTCCAGACCCTTCCCCAGCTCCGTTGCCCTTCTCTGGACACGCTCCAACCCCTCAATGCCTTTCTGGTAGTGAGTGGCCCAGAACTGAACAAAGGATTTGAGGTGCAGTCCCACGACTACAGAGTATGTAAATTTCTAGTTATGGTATTTTCTATCAATTATGATGTTTCATAACATTTTTTTTTCTACAATAAAAATTTTAAAATTCTACCTCTTGATCCCAAGTTTTAAAGATGAAATCTGAGCTGCTTAAAAGCTAAATGATTCCTTGGAACATCTAAGTCAATGGCAAGAATATAGTGCAATGATTCTGAGAACAGTCACTTATCCTGACAAAGAAATGTTGCACAGAAGGGAACAGGGGAAAAAAAAAGAAGCAGAAGATGAAGGAAGAGATGGGATAAAAATGGAAAAAAAAAAAAGAAGTGAAAATGAAGTGCTGCATATTAAGGATGACAGAGGTTCATACTCTTCTCTTCCAATTTAAATTTTTCTACTCCCTTAATATTTCTTGTGCCAAATCATTTCTCTTTAGAAATTATGCTTTCAGAAACCTAGGTGTGACATTACGAGTTTGCCCCAGGTCTAATTTTCCCTTAAAATGGAAGATACTGCATGCAGACATCTCCTCTGTCACCTTTCCTGATGCATGGCAGGGCTGTCTCCTAGAAGAGGGCATGAAGAATTTCATACACAATGTCACAAAGCAGTAAAAAAATAAAATGCAGGCATTTGTTTCTCCAGACTTCCTTTAAGTGCAAGGCCCCAACTATTTTGTGCCTACACTCTGCCATGCAATTATCACTGCTATTATTCTGCTCTTCTATTATTTGATGGGGTAGATGGCACTCAACCTGCTAGCTGTGGTGCAAAAGGTCAAGAGAAGAGAGGATGAGGAGGTGTGCTACAAAATTGCTTAAATAGAGCTTTAACTGTGGAAGGACGGGAAACGGAAATGAAATACGTGCTATGCTAGACACAGACTCAGCACATCTCTGCACACACGAATGTATTCCAGCACTTTACAGCATAATGGCATAACAGACTATGTTTTAAATTTAAGCAGTTTTTTTCCTTTTTTATTTGTAAAGCCTTCGAATGGAGAAAAACCTAATTACAGTACTTAATTTTGATTTTAAAAATTGATTTTCAACTCTAGTTTCTGCTGGTGCACAGGAAACTCCAGTGAGTCACAGAAGCAATATAACAACCATTAGCAGCCTTAAAAAAATAAATAAAAACTTGAAAAATGCCCGTTTATTCCCTATTTGTCCCTGGTTCAGCACAAATTGCTTTCTGCCTCACCTTTCTAATAGAAATTTTAAAATTTCCTCCTGCTGTGTTAAGAAATCACAATCAAAATGGTGTATAAAATCCTCTGATGTGCCATTATGCTGCTCAGACTTGTATCAAATCAAAGCACTGTGTATGTAGCACAGTTATACATTTGCATGGCAAGTACTCCCACGGGAAATAATATAAACTCCAAAATTTATCCTTGGGGAGAGAAAAAAAAGAGGAACCACAGACTGCAAGCAGTGCTTATGTGTGTCACCAGTGCATCTTGCAAGGCACTTGCCAAATATAATCCTGAACAAAACTGAATACAGTGTGGAAACACTTATATTACAGCTCTGCGTGTGTGCCTCCCATCCTGCAGCATTTAAGTACATTTATTTTCTCGTTACTTATACATAACCCCGGGTGATGGTGGACTCAGCTCTGTTTTGGGTGGGGATGAATTAAGGCACAAAGTGACTTGGTAACCAACGTACAGGAAATTGGGGAATCTGCACGCTGACTGGAGCCATGGTTTGCCATGGCCAAAGCCAGGCAAATGTGGCACGCACTCTCACTCAGCCGTGTGCCACTCACAGCTCTCCTGTCCAGATCCAGTGAGAAGCAGGAGGGCTGCAAATGTCCCTACACACACCCACAAGGGCTGCTGACATACATACTTTCCATATGATCTTTTTATTAGGAACAGCAAGCCAGGCAGCCTATAAACAGTTGTTCATCTCACTGCTAATTACAAAAGAACCCCAAAAAACAGTTGCAGGCACAAGCATGGGAATATATATCATCCCATCTTTAACATTACTTTATTCCTGGCTGATGACAAGCTGTCTTTTCTTTCAAAGACATCCTTAAATCTCACTTTTGCTTTACCAGCCCCAAGAGCAAAATTAAAAAGTCAGTTTAAGCAGAAACGCTGCAAGTTATAGGCACTGAACCAGTGAATCACACGGACTGCTTTTACCCAGCATTATTTAAAAGTTCAAGGTGAATGTACCTAGCCCTTGCCATTGTCCAAGAACTCCAGAAAATCCTCATGCACAAGAAGCCACGTTGAATCATGAAACATTAAGGAGTCACAAGTGATGAAATCTAACAGGATAGCTATAATCTCATGCCAGCATCTCCTTGCGGGCAGACACACGTGTACCTGTGTGGGTTGAGCCCACTCAGCAGCACATTCCTGAGCAGCAGCAGATCCATGCTGCCCATGCACACCATTCTCCGTCATCTCACAGGCTGGGCTGCCTTCAGCCCCTCTCCCAAGCCTTTGCCAATGCAGCAGCTCCCCACTCCCACCTGGCACCATCTCCAGCCATATTCTGCTGTTGGTGGGATCATGCTCCAGCTGAGCAGCCCTTCCCCTCGAGAGCCTCCTGACTGACTTTTTATGCTTCTTAGAAAAGAACCCACATATGGAGAACAAATGCAACAGATAATGGCTTCTGCCAGTTTTCATTTCAGTTCTTGCTCTTTACCCATCCTCAGCTTTTCTAGGCTGTGGTCCTCACAGCTCCTGGGAAGAAATCCTACAGTTCAACAGTTCAATATCACTTGGGAAGTTAAATCACTTCAGAGGCAAGTTGTTAAGAACAGTGCTGAACACTTTAGATGCTGGACACAGGTTAAACAAAGCAATGTTTTCCTGCTAAAATGCAAAGAGAAGAAATACAAAGGAAAAGGATGTACTTAATTCCTACGAATGTAAGATGTTCTACTACTAAGTATGAGGGGTAGATAACAAGTCTTTATCCAGGACTGCCTGCAGTTCTTAGGGCCAGAGACAAGGAAGAGGTCTTCTTGCTTTTGGAACTGACTCACCACATTTCTGTTGTCCAAGCAAAGCAAAGAGAGGAGAATCCAAACCACAGCAGACCAGGCACCAGGTTTTCTTCCTTAGTTCTGCTAAAATTCTTCTACATGAGATTATTTACCCTTTGCAAGCCAGCTGCTCACTCTTAAAATGAAAAGAATAATGCTGTACCACACTGGAACAGTCTAAAGATAGAAGTATTAACAAACATGAATTATTGTGAGAGAAGGCATTGTAGAAAGAACAACATCTACCCCCTCACTGGCTGATACAGAATCATACAGAATTCTGCTGAAAGGTCTGTGAGAGTCCACATCAAACCTGATTCACACAAATGCTTCATTGTAATGTGACACATGAAGGTGTCCATTTCAGCAATAAGTTGTAAAGGATGGTGTCATATCCATTTTGACCAAAAGACAAAGGAGCTATAAGGAACTATGAGGTTAAGGACAAGAAGTTATTCTTCTAAAATCTATAACTAGATTTTTAGAAAAAAAATATATAGCAAATACTAAAATCTAAAATAAATAATTACCTGTCTAACCTATTTCAGTTAATTAATTAATTATATGTTAAAAAAGGATAAGAGAATTAATCACATGAGGTTTTCTTAATCAATTCCATTTGAGTGCAAGGCCCAGCTGATAGGAGAAAGATGAAAAACACAGTGGTGGAGGGAAATATTTCATTGCAGAGGATTTTGGCACTTTGAAAACCAGGAGAAGAATTGAGGCTGCATACAGTTATTGAGATATACTTTGACAAGAAACGGACTAGATCTGATTTTAAAAAAATCCAAAAAAATTGTGGTAGTTTTTTAGGACAAGAAAAAAAATAGCATCTTTCTGAACACTTTGAAGTTTTTAAATTTAATCTGAGTGTTTCAAGAAAACAGAAACTTTTCGAGATCTCTAACCAGTAGAAAATTGAGAAAGTGTTCCTTGAAATTGTCAAAATATCTATCTTTCATTTTTATCAAAAAATCAGAACATTTCAGCCTTCTCCAGGGCTGTCAATACTGCTGTCTAAATTACATTTACATTTAACTTTCCTTTGGGATCCCAGTCAACAGATATTTTTTAAATTCCTGTTCTGCACAACTTGCTGAAAATACTTTAATTTGATTCATACATCTAGCAGCCTCAAAGATCTGCCAAATCAAAGATCAAAGATTCTTCCACACCTTTCTGCAAATTGAATTTTGCCAAGCCAGGTACACTGGTTGTCTGCTCACATGTCAGAAGGCACCACGAAGATGCTAGAATGAACTCATGTGAACTTATAGAAAAGATCTTAAGGAGAGAAAGTACCACAAAAGCAAGCAAGTCCCTGCTTCTCATTGTTCAAGCATCCTGGAAAGCACCATATTTCATGCCTAGACCTCCCAGAAGTAAAACCAAAGCTGAATGAAGGACTGTTTCTCTGCCACTCCCCACAGTTAAATGCAGAAAAGATTTAATATACACAGACTTGCACAACACATCTCTGCCCTACACACAGTGGTGCACCAGAACAAGCGTCTCCAAAGACTCCAGCTATTTTTCTGTGGCTCTCGGGGAACCAGTTCTACATTGAACTGAACCAAAAGCCCTGAAAGGGTTTCTGCTTCCAGACAAGAGAGTTAAATAATGAGCAATTTGCTAAAATCCCCTTCCCAGCACCAGAGATGTTTCACTTAGGTGAAACAATCTGTTCTCTCCACTTTCCTCCTCTTTGCCATTCAAAGTCTTGAAAGGTTCAGTGAAGGTAAAAGTCATAAATGGGCACAGATTTCTGAGCAGTGCCTTATCCTAGCGGGCTCAGGCTCCCAGATACAGCTGGTTGTCACAACCTACCAGTCTTGTCCTTAGAGACAGAAATGGGTCTGTGTGATTGTGTGCACCAGCTCCGACCCAGAGCACATCCGTATCACACCAAGCCCCACGTGCAATGCATGATGAGGGGATGGTAAGTGCTCCCAGTTGCCTGCCTACCTGGCACTAACCTGCCTAACCCTCCCACACTCACTTTACTCAGTTAAGCACATACAGCTGCCAAAGCTATTATTTTGTTAAAACGCCCTCTGACATGTCTGCTTCCTACTTTCAAGCCTACCCTTTCAAGCACAAAATAGGCATTTATGCTTCTGCAGTTCCTTAAAAATTAGGGATTAAGTACTATGCACTTACTGAGAAGGTACTCTGCTCACAGCAATGCTGTAGGAAGACAACAAAAAGATGGCAGATTGCAAATGCATTACACAAATGTCTGGGTAATTTGATGTGGTTTAAAGATGAGATAAGCAGGCTGCACGATCTTTGTGTCTCAGATGGTCTCATCCTGAAGAGGGCTAAAGGAATACACCTTTTGATTATCTCATCTATTATGAACAGTAAATCCCCATTAAAGCTCAGGACAGAGCATGACAATACAAATGTGCTGCATGAATGCATTACCTCAGTGTACTTCAGGGCAACATCTCCACAGCAATACGCGGTTATTCCTACCGATGGGATTTTCATCAGGCCAAGCGTACAGAAGAGCATGCTAATCCTCTGATTGTATGCTGAATACACATCCCAAGCAATATATCACGGATAAATGTTAATGGCTGTATTACATGTTAAATCCCACACCTCTTTGCCCATGCAAAGAGATACAGAGCAGCAGACAGCCCTTGACAAGTCGCCATTTCAGCTGTTTCTAGGACAGGGCACACAGCCTAGGATTCAGCCTCCGCAGCTGTACATTTAGGAATGTGCAATGTGCTTTGCTGAGAGAGATCTGCATTTTTAGTTACACGAGCACTGAACATGGCACAGTGGCAAGGCAAGCTACATTACGAATGCAAATTCAGAGATTGGAAAAGAAAAAAAGAAAGAAATCAATTTCAAGCAATGCTTGAAATATATGTAAACAAAGTCACTTAAGTGAAACTGGCCCAAAATTACAAGAAGGTGTTTACCCTGTGGAAGCTCAAGATAAAAATACTGTTTAAAAACTACTTACAGATTTCTGGCCTTCAGAAAACAGGGTAATTTCCCCCAGTGATTTTCTATGCATAGTGTGAGGCAGGCACTTAAAGCTGATGTAATATAATCTGAGCTACATTTAAACATCTGGTCCATCTGGTTTATAGGCATTGATAGGCTGTAGTCTACAGCAATCAATAGAGTGTTAAAATGTTATTCAATATAATTTTTAATAGCTGTTTTACTTATGTGTCCTTCTCGGGCACATAAAATCAGGATTGTAAGTAAAATATGACTAAACCACTGTCATATTATATAACATTGTTTTAAATTAAGTATATTCCTAATGTGGATTTAGCTTCTGTAAAATCTATGGTTGATTGATACTATGGCCACAATTTTCCTAGTAATAATTTAAAGAAATAGACAGATGTGTACACAGGATAGATAAAGTTATATTTAGGATGGTCTGTAGGATGTTTCGCTTCAAACACACCAACCCCTATAATTCCTGAGTTAAATTCTCTTCTTGCACTGATTTAAATGGGAGTTTTGCCAAATGAAAAACAATTTTTCTCTTTCATTTGGCTATGGTGGAGCGCCTGTTCTTCAGCTTAAGAGTATTTCAGAGTTTTTGAAGTGATAAAAAAATTTATAAAAGTTTGAATATTTACAGGGGACCTGACTACGTTTCCATGTTCCAGACAGTGCTGGATACAAAACCTAAAGGCTTAGGCATTTAAAACACATCTAGCTCTTGTCATCACCAGCAAATAACCTACAAAAAATTGCACAATTGGAAAGAAATGTCAAACTATGGACTGTAAATGTGCACATTTGATTCATCCAACCTCACTTCTTTAAAAAGCGTGAAGACTAAGGTATTTCAGAAAGCTAAAAAAAGTAATACCTTTCAGCTAATTAGGCTTCTCAATACATGTGAAAGTACTTTAGAAGTGTACCACAGGTTAATTGAAGTAAATATTGACAACCGTGAAAGCCCTGAGATCATTTATGAATAAATACTGATTCTGGAACTTAACTCTGATGTAGTTTATCCTACACAAAGCGGAGAAGCTATGCAAGAACCAGCAGTTTATCCTTTGGTGAGCTGTGAGCACAGACCATGGTATTAGATAGTCAGAATTACACCATTTTCCTATGAGCACTCATGTGGTTTTTATGATTAAATAATTTTCCACTTCTGCAGTTTGATATACATTACTATTATTTTTTTAAAATCCACATTTTAATCGTCACATGTGACAGAACATTTCTGGAGAGACAACAGAGATTCTAGATCCCATTTTAAATGTGAATTGAAGCATTATACCTGTAAGATTTAAAAAGCGAAAATGCAGTTTTGTGCACAACTCTAATTAGACTGGAACTGAGCAGAGCTGCTCGGCTGGCTTGCTTAACAGCTGGTCCAAATCTCTTAGGGAGGAGCACATTTTTACAAAACATTTTATGAGGCCGCACACTGAGAGCTATAGGAGTTTATTATTGAGGAAGACAGGTTGATTAATAAATATCAATTTTGCTTTTGGAATCAGAAATGTAAGTGGTTTGCCTATCTATGAAGTCTAGGCAATTCATGGATTTATGATCATTTAGGTGTGTGTGATTTAGTGATTAAAATTCCATATAAAAGAAATAGCCTCATGTCTATCAAGGCCATCACTTTTATCGACTTCTCAAATGCTTGCATTTGGCAACATTCAGAAGTGAATATACCCATCCTCAGACAAAAAAGATTTGAAGAAAATGAGGGTAAAATAGCTGGGCCAGCATGTAACAGCAATCTGTCTCCAGGACACATTTACAGACAGTCTGGCAAGATAACTAGGGCAACAGGAGTGGAAAGAGAGAGGCCAAAGCCTGGGGTCTGTCAGATGTGCAGTTGTGAGTCACTTTATTTTCTACGTTACTGCACAAGATGGATGTCATGACCTCTCCGACAGCATTGCTGAATAAAGTGTTAGCAGTACAAGGTGTCAGTCTGGACAATAACTTGAATAATTTTATAAAAGCTCAAAAATACTTGAATTTTCCAAGAAGCACACCTTTCTGGAGGCTGCTGGTTCTGTATTCTAGACACAACAGTAATGCCTTGTAGTCTTCGACAATGATGCATGAGCTGGATTTTCCAATTATAATATATATATATTTTAAGGACATTTATATCTGGCATTGACTCAAAAAATGCTTAATGCTGAAACCCAAAGCATTTGCTCTATAACCACAATGTGAAAAAAAATTGGAATCATAGAATGGCTTAGGTTGGAAGGGACCTTAAAGATAATCTCGTTCCAATCACCTGCCATGGGCAGGGACACCTTCCACTAGACCAGGGTGCTTGTCCACCCTGGCCTTGAGTGCAGTCTCAAGCTACTGTGACTTTGTTTCCTTCTCCACCTCTTCAATTAATATTATATTTTGTGAAGTAAGAATAAGGCAACTTTTTGAAGTGCAACAAAACATCTACCAACTAAGTTGTTAGAGGAAAAAAAGGTCAATACCATATTCATAATTCATTAAAGATCTGTCACTCTTGAAGCACTTTTTAAGTATCTCATTCTACCTCAGAGGTTTTCAGTTCATGAGAGAATGTTTTATGCCTATGACGCAGGAATCACAGAGAGTCTGTCTTCAAAACTTCTCCACCATGACACAAATAATTAATCCAAAAAGAATAGATGAAGGGATATTCCTTTGCTTTGATAGTACATTTTATTTATTGACTGCATAGAGTATTTTCCTTCTCTCCCCTCCAAAGGAAATGCTAGGAATATAGCAGAATATGTGGGAAGAAACCCTCAACCAGCCAGAAATAAATTAAAAATTTAAATAAATTTATAGACTTGCTAAAGGAATGTGAACTTTCTAAAACTGTTTTTATTATAGAGTTTCTTCCAGTAATATGCCTGGTCAGCTGCTGAATCCCACAGACACAGACAGAGACATATATCCAGCACAGTTTAGGAGAAGAAGCTAGGTATACCAGCAGTTTGGCACCACTTCCAAACCAAGCAATGTCAGTTTAGTGTGTTATACACACTGCCGGCCTTGCCACAGGCACAATTCCGGATCACTCCCTTCTGTAAAAAATCATAATTATTTGGGAAGGTCAGTACCTCCCGCAGTGCTGTTCAAGCACTATGGCAGAGCTGACACTCATGGATGGTATTGGGAAAATTGCCATGATGAGAGAGCTGCTACTTGTTTTCCGTTGTTGTGCGTTTTGTTTTCAGAAGGAGAAGCCAGAATAGCTCCTATTTGGCTCAAATTGGTCTGTGCTTGGGTATCTTAACAGCTATTCAAGCCATCTCAGCCTTACATAGTACAGATGGAGATCTTAAGCTATAGCAGCAAAATAATTTTCAGAAATGTTTGCAAAGCCATTAGCTGTGATAAATTGCACAATTTACTCCTAGACCAAGACTTTTTCAGGTGCTGTTTCTCCCTGGATAATCAAATCATGTTTTGCTTCAAAGCAGTTCAACTCCTTCCAGATGCTGCACCCTGCAGAACGTCCTTCTTAATTGCCAGACTGACACCTGATGTGGACTGTGTCACCCCTAAAAATCCATCAGCACCTACAAGATTCATTTCAAACCCTGTCTCCTGCCAATGCAGAGTTCCTGGGTTTTCTGAAAGTTTTTTGCCACTGCTCACATAATCTTGGACTAACCATCACAAAACCAGCAACACATCATGCTTACTTTTTTCTGCTATCATGGGACCTGTAATATCAAGCTTGGACTGAGATACCTCACTTTTAGTCCAAAAACCAGGTAAATCACACCTTGAAATAGCATTTATAAGCATCCTACACTACTGAGCAGAAAATGCTCTCTTGTGGTTTTTTCATGAGTTGACAGTCAGGAATATGTAATTATATCCCTTCTGTACAATTAATGGTGACAGTTAAAAGTTAACACTCAGAACATTTGATTTAATATTGGTGACATTTAAAGCTATCTTAGTATACTCTTCTTGGCTCTTACTTCCAAAAGTTCTTTTTTCTAAAATAATGAGTTGAAAATATTTGGGTTTGTGTTCCACAGACACAGATGATCAGTTGACTTAAGAGAGGCATAAGTCCATCCCAGTGTATTTTAAATATATGCAAATATGTTTTTAAAAATCAAAGTATACATTCATGCTCTGTGGCCATGCACTCCCAAAAACTTTGTTTGAAATTCTGCTGCACTTTTCAGTAACTATTGAAGAAAAAAACCTTTTTCTTACTTAGGACCTTCTGCATAAACCTCCCTTATTGCTAAAGCAAGTCTTGCCCCCAGTTTTTTTCAGATAGTATATTTGATTTCTTCACCAGAATTTCTCGCTGCAAGTGTAATCACACATTGGAAGATGACAATTGACAATACCCAGGACAGCCTCATTTAAAGTTTGTCCTTTGTCACAATATTTAGGAACTCAAGTTGTACAAAAACCTGGTAGTTTATACATCCACCATCCTTCCTGTCCTTGCAGTTTGAGGAGATTTAAGAGAGTGGCACCTTATTACGTGTTTTCCACCAGGGAGAGATAACCCTTGTAAAGATTAATGTGCTGCCAGACTACTCTACCATCACCAAATGTATCATTTTAAAATTTAATAGGACTTTTTTTTCCCCTGCAAAGCTGAATAATGCCCACAGAGCTTCCTCTTGCAAGCTGCAAGAAAGGCATTGTAAAACATGCCACTACCAAACATATTTCCAATATTAGCATTCATTTCACATATGCACTCTGAATAAGCACAGTTAGTGCAGAATCAAGGCTTCAGACTAAATTTTTCTGCTGTTAGACTTCATGATGTTATACATTATCTCAAAGGATATATTCAGGGTATCTTAGTAAAGGTTATTAGCATTGATTCATGTTATTTTAATGCCTTACATTTTTCAGTAGAAGTACCCAAAAAAGGCAATTGAATAGTTAAGTTGGATGCCACTGTGCTTTATTAACTCACACCCTGATATTACTACTTAGATGAAAATTTGACCTGAAATATGCAAAAGACAGGAATTTATTATGCATTAATGCATAACAAAAGTTATGTACTAATTGCAGAAATCAAAGAGAAATCTGACAGGAAAAAAATGTGTCAATCTAATCTCAATTCTGCGAAGGGAACGGAAAGCAAGCCTCCAAATCCAAACATTATTCTCTGGTACAGTAATCTCAATGAAAGAGTTTCTGAGTCTTGAATTTATATCTAAAAAACCTGTAGCTAGAAAGGATAGAGCAAATTTACTGAATAATCTTTAAGGTCAGCCTAGACAAAAACTAAAATTATTTCCTCATTTACCTCTTCGCTTTAGAGATCAAAATTTTGCTTCTGGCTGGTTGATACAATTATTTGCTTGTATGCCTGCCAGGCAGCGTGGTACATATCCATCTACAGTACATGCTACATGCCAGCAATTGCTCCACTTGGGGTAGGCAGTTGGAAAGCAATCTGTTAAAGTCCACAGCATGACTCAAACCCGTTCTCCTCTCCTCCTAACACTTTCTCATTCAGAGCTGTCTTAAGGAGCAATTTCTCTCCATCAGCACATCTCCTTACTAGGGCCTGGCCAATGGTTCTTATGGTGCAAATTTTTAAATTATGATTTCTTGGCTTAGAAGGTTTTTGGATGGTTTCTGGAAGGTTTATAGTTTGGATAACCATCATCCATCTACTTCTCTTGGGAAGCTGTAGAGCTAGGTATTTCATCAATCTGCTAATATAACCCTCATTTAAATCCTCATGCACAGCAGAAAATATTTAATGCAATGCATCACATGCCTCCTGTGCTGGTGTCCATACACAAGGAATCTCTTGATTTTTTTTCTTTTTGAGATCTACATTTGTTGTCCAAGAGAAGCTGCAGATACCCCATCCCTGGAAGGTCAAGGCCAGCTTGGATGGGGCTCTGACCAACACGTGGAAGGTGTCCCTGCCCATGGCAGGTGTTTGGAACTAAATGATCCTTAGGGGCCCTTCTCTTTGTAGATGAATTTCAAAAATGTCTGCCTTGCAAGCTACCCAAACTTCTGAACCAGGCGCTCCAACAATATGTGATCCCTACTGCTAAGACAGACGAGCTCCCACCAACATCTGGTAACACAGCTCCTTCAGCACTCATCCATCAAGTCTGGAATCCTGCTGTCCTATTAAAGCATCTCTGATGTGCTGCAAACAGTTTCATTTGGAACAAAAAGATCTATTACGCACAATACTGATTATTAGCGATGGGACAGAATTGCTAAGGCATGAAAAGGACTCAGGAAACTGGGTTCATCTGTTGGCTCAGCCATGAAATTGTGCAGCTCTGAGCAGTTCCCTTCCCGACTCTGTGCCTTTGTTTCACCAAACCAGAAGACAATGGTAATGCTGATCCCTAATGAGCCTTTCAAAGCGTGAGGATTGCAACTGCTTTATGGGTCAACAGATTTAAAGAAAGGTAAGAATTTACAGTATTCATTACATCTAAAAGACAGAATGCATAAATGCATAGTAATTTGTTTAAATTTCCAAGAATATATACAAAATTATTTGTAAACCTCCTCCCCCATTTCCCTTTAGCCTTTCTTATTTTAGAGTAAATAAACCAAGAGAGACCCATTCATTCATCACAAAAGTTTCCCTCTGGACTACTCCCAGTTGATTAATTTTAAATTAGTAATTGAAATTAAGAAAGAAATGTAGAGCACAGATGAAGCTAGCATGAGTTTTACACATGTGATTTCAGAATGAAGACTTTAAAACAAAAGAATGTAATTTCAGAACAGTGCAGAACTGTAGAACAGCTTTGTAAATAACACAGCAATGGAACAGATTTCTCACCAACACCAGCAGGAAAGCTTAGCAAAGCCAGGTTTCATTGCAGCTACTGGGGACACTTCTGCACAACATTCCTGTGCTGAGATTGCAAGACCCATCATAAACATTAAATAACATAAAAAATAATGAGTTTCTCAAATTGCAAGGACATGTTGATTATAAAACTGACACGGAAAAACCAGGAAGTGCTTTCCAGAGGAAGAGGTAGCAGAACTTTCATTTTTACTGAACCTCATTAATTAGCTTTTAATGACCAAAAAGTTCCTCTCATGTGGTCAGAACATATAGAAAGGTTTTAGCATGGAAAAAAATAATTAAGAGGATTACTTAGCAGATATGAAAGAACTCTCTTCTAGCCACAAGCTTCTTTTTTATCTTACTGTGCTTCAATTTCTATACTTTATCCTATATTTTTTTTCCTCCCAGAGCTACACTTTTATGTCCTAAACTAGATTCAGAATTTGGAGGCTTCTAGGATCATGCTTTAGGCCTACTCTGTAATTTAACATAATTTGTTATAACTGCTGGAATTATTAAAAAGATTTTAAGGGATAATTTTGTAGAATAAAATATAACTGCAGAGATTTCTTGCTGACAGAGGGACAAAAGAGTTCAGATTTGTCTTTATATTCAGCTGTCAAGTGTTGGTCGCTTATCTATACAATATATTAAATTTTATATCAACTTTCCTTTCTCTGATTACTATCATTTTTATCCATGAAATCCACCAGTATTCAGCACAATTGAGATATAATTGCAGAACAGCTGCCGAGTATCTTCTCTGTAGATTTGCTAACACGTAGGATATGCACCAAAGCCCAGAATGTAACAGAGGAACTTAAACAGAGAATGAAAGGGTTGGCTTCTTCTGTCACCACACTGAATGGTCAACACTGTTTGTCTCTGTGTCTGGAACACGGCAGGAATGTTTATATTTCTCTTATGCTACATATTTCTGTTTATTTATGTTGCTCAATTAATTATTTCAAAAGAAGCACCTTCTTTCCTCTCAACTTGATAGTTTCTTCGTTGTCCACAAAGAATGTCAGCTCTATAGACTGAAAAAAAGAGGTGCCAACTCTTTAAGGAAGATGAAAGTAAGAAAATACAAAACGTTGCCTAAAATGGGTTCTGAATACCCTTGGGTGTGGCAGAATACATTTAGTGGCTGAACAGATAGTTTGTCCTTGCTGAGACTCAGAACAAAGCAAAGGAAGATAAGTACAGAAAACTTTTCATTAGGACAAGTGAAGATAGAAAGCAATAATGTAATAATTTTTAGCTCCTTTTGTGCAAGCGGGAGAACAAAAGTCAAGAGTTGTCCAAGGAGTTAGCATCCACATGGTGGATAACAGTTTGGTGTTTATGGTTTTTTGGCACCATATCAGAATACCTGGAGGACAAAGACTTTTCTGAGAAAGGCTGACAGACAATAAATCATAGAATCCTAGAATGATTTAGGTTGGAAGGACCTTAAAGATCATCTGGTTGCAACCCTGCTGCCATGGGCAGGGACACCTTCCACTAGACCAGGTTGCTCAGAGCCCCTTCCAGCCTGGCCTTGAACACTTCCAGGGATGGGGCATCCACAGCTTCTCTGGGCAACCTGTGCCAGTGTCTCACCACCCTCAGAATAAAGATTTTCTGTTTTATAGCTAATCCAAACCTACTTTCTTTCAGTTTAAAGTCATAGGCCTTTGTCCGATCACTCCATGCCTGTGTAAAAGATTGTTCCCTAGCTTTTTTGTTGGCTCCCTTCAGGTACTGAAAGGCCCCAATAAGGTCACCCCAGAGACTTTTCTCCTCCAGGCTGAAAAACTCCAAGTTTCTCATCCTTTCAAAATGATACTTCCCTCAAAAGCATAGTGCGAAAAATGAATCTACTCAAATAAATGGACATCAGGGTACTAGAAAAACAACTACAAGAGGTAAAAGACAGCACAATTATAAGAAAATGCGTAGCAGAACTATCAGTATGGTCAAAAGAAGATGAATAGGCCCTGATGTTTACCCAAGAAATACAGAAAACATCCAAACTGGAAGAACAGAACAGGGAACCTTGGCACTGCTCTGCAGCCACACACTGGACATTGGGTAGTTTCAGCTTTCAACAAACCAAAGCCCTTTAGGAGTACATTGCAGAATTAAATTCCTTCCATGCTTCTTAAATTATGTGCAGGACCAATACTAGCATAAATTCTGGCCAGCATCAAATACAAGAAATATAGCTGGAGAATATGATCCATTAGATTATTCTTTGAGTAAGATAAAGTTTAGCCTGTACTTTGCTATGTAACACAACCCCAAACTTCATTACTCCTAGTGCGCCAGCACCAATAATAAATAGGAATAGGTAAATATTTCCCAAACAACATATTAGATTTATATTTCATTTCTAATAAATTACACTGAAGAGAAAGGAAAAAACTCTGAGAATTCTCAAGTGCCTATTGAATCATTGGTCATTTCACTCTCAAAAGAATTTGAATTTCAACAAGAATTTTTAATTGAACCCCCTGGATTTTAGCTTATGATTTAATCTACCAAGTTGCTAAAGCAACCAACGATTATAGCTGCTGGGCAAAATTCACAGAATTGTTAATCGATCTTAATCTGGATATGCTGCATCACTAGTTCTTTCACAGGGGAAACAGACAAGGCTAAGAAAAAGTTTTGGGTTTAATACTTAATTTGCAACATACAATGACACTAGAATTGCGAATATGCTTTTCATAATAAATATCCCTATTAGAAATACCATCTTTTAAACCCAATTGTTCCAGTAGAGAGAAATCTTTCACTGAGGTTTGTATGCCACCCAGCAGTGTGTGTCTCAGAGACATCTAATCAATGAGCTTTTTAATGTGCTCAACTCTCCCTCTGCTCTCAAAGGGGGAGAATGGATTTACCCAAATCGAAAGTTACGGTCATTATTCTAATATGATTGTGCTGGAATTGTGTGCCTTCGTACGGCGCTTCTTTGAAATCTGTGCACTATTTGTCTGGCCCACGGTATGAAGTGCAATGGCCTGCCAGGGTGTGGTTCAAAACTTTTGCAGCTCTGTTCGTTATCTGGTCTTCACCATGAGCATTAACCAATCACTTAAGATCTCTATGTCTGTTCCAGGCTCCTATTACCTATTTTCCTACCCTCCAGTAGAGTGATGCAATTAGACTTAGCTACTGTAGAAGGGGGTTGTGAGATCAACTAACTTTGAAATTTATTTCTAAAATATTCTTAATATCAAGTGTTGTGCTTAGCTAATATATAGCATATTAATTTTAATGACCAAAAGTAGTTAGCTAGGAAATTTATATTCTGTTTTACGGTCCCATTAAATGTCCATAAATTTATGCATCCAGATGTAGCTAACTTAGCATTTATGAGAGTGCATTCATTCTGGTTCAGTCTAATTCACTTTTACAGTGAGCAACTAAACTCTTCTGAACATACTCTGTTAGCGTGTTATTCCTGGTGACTTTCTTGGAAAAGCTGTAGTTATAGTACACTAAGGCAATATTTTGCACAACAAATCAATTTAGTTATTCAGTACAGTTATTATTACTTGAATTGATACATCTAATGTGGTGACTGTTCTTCACATTATTTTGCTCATGTAATCTAGAGCTTCTCTTGTTCACTTTCATTTCCTCAATAAATGTAACCCAGAATACCCAATCTGCAGAAATAAAACAGAGAATACTGCCTATGAAAAAGTTACCACAAAAAACCATCACAGATGAAGGAGTCCAAGGACAAGTGTAAGTTTCAAATAAGGTCTGTGAAAGACCTTTGGGACTCTACTGGCTGGATAAGAAGGTTGCAGGTATGCAACTGAAGATGGATATTCTTTGAAAGCTGATGCAGAGAGCAAACTATACGGTCTTTCACCACATCCTGGAATTTATGTAATTTCTTGATGGCAAAGAAACCTATCACAACATTCAGAGGTATGATAGGTTCTTAACCTCTTTGATATTTAATAATCAATTAATATTGTTTGTGGAAATAAGGGTGTGATCCTCCCTTGTACCACCTGAAACCAGAAGCTCTAATTCTATAATGGTGCACACGAGAGTCACTCACTGATGAGCCATGCCCTCGTGATTCTGCTGCATAAAATACCAATTGAGATAATGCCCCAAAAGAAAGGAAAATTGTGAGGCTGGGTTTCAGCTGGAATTATACAACTGTCTTCCTTTTTTTTGCATCATACTATTTAAGATATTTATCCAAAAGATACACTTTTTCCAATTTAGATCTTGAAATCAAAACTGTACTACATCACAGGATGATAGAATCACTAAGATCGAAAAGGATGTCTAAATTCAGTGAGTTCAACTATTGAGATAAAGGGTTTTGATGGAAAGAGTAAAGAAGGATAGAACTAAAACCAGTAGCATGAAATTGTTACAACAAAACTTTTTTATTCCTTCTGGTTTTCTCATTTGTTTGCATCATCTCTTCTTTCATTCTCACAATTTATTCATCCTCTCCCCAGTGTTTGTTATAAATTCCTCATTTGTTCCAGGCTCTTTTAATTTTATTTACTGTGAATTTATTTTTTTTAAAAGACTTCTCCCCACTCTGCATCTTGTGTTATCCACTGCCTTCCTTTCTACCTTACAGTAGTTACTGTGTTAAAATATGTTTTCTGAACATCTCTCTGAAGAAACTTGCCTGTTTTAGCTAAAGGAAGCACATAGTGCATTGTCATGAGGAGAGAGATGGATTATTTTAAAAGGCTGAAGCTAAGAAACATATATAGTCCCAGTCTTAGGTTTATGGTTGGACCTGATGATCTTAAAAGCCTCATCCAACCCAAATGATTCTACGATTTCATGATTATTTTTTTAAAAAACTTTGCAAACATATTATGTAATGCATATACACATAGATTCACACATATATAAATATGATTGTCAACTGGTTTTCAGCCTTCCTAAGGAAGTTAGAAAAGATAGAAAGCTTTGAACAAATGAAGGGATTTCTGTCTGAATGATGGAAATCAAGTTGCGATTTCATCTGAAAATTATGGAACGTTAGAAGGTAAATGCAATGTCATGTACATAACAGTTGAGAATAATGCTTAAGAAGTCCCAAATGAAATACTTTTAAGTGCTTCATCCTTTCTCCAAATCATTCATATACAATAAATCTTAAAAAAGACCCTTAAGTGTTATCCTCCACAGCTTTTCCATCAGGATAACCGACTTTTAAACCTTTTTGCTTCTTATCTGTACAAAATGAAAGGTAGCTAAAGAAAATGTTACTACTGTGCAATAAAGGCTTTCTCATCTAAAACATATCAGCACAATTCCCTTTGAAACTCTATTTTATACCAGGTGCCTAATTAAAAAGGAACACTGTTTATGCAATTTTGACAATATTCTAAGTAATGAACAATAACATGGCTTTTAGGCTGAAATCCCCTTTGACTTAATCAGGACTTCTGCCAAAATATAGATATGCCCCATGACAGCTATGGATGCTCACAGTTACAACAAAGTATAATATAAAACACTTTGGGGTTTGCTGCTTTCATCATTTATTTGACCATCTTTTTTTTTTTTTTTTTTTCGCGTATTTTAAAATGACGTGCTCATACATGACAAGAGTTATATTTTGCCTGTCTCAATTTTTCCCATACTACCATTAATTCAAAACATCATGATGATCAGGAATGTATAACTATTATCATATATATGGGATTAAAACAAAACTAAACAAAACAAAAAACCAAACCAACAACCTATTTAGAAAGGTAAAGTCTATAAAAGATGACGCAGACAAGTAGTTTATAAATGACATTTTATAAGGTACTTGTCAGAGAATAATCTCTGCATCCTCTCTAATTAACTACACAGTATGCTATAATTGTAAAAATAAAAGTTTTGTCATTTCCTTTGACTCTAAATATAGGAAGCTTTAACATTTACAGTACTGTAGGTAGAACAATTCACAGAAGACTGGACCTGAGAAAGTCTTTTAGAGCTGATTAAATCCTTGTTTTTTCACTTGCTGAGGGGTGAGTGGGGGCAGCAAAGGACAGACTGCAACCAACATAGACTGCAGCACAGCAGAGGTGCACAGAACTATGAATTGGTAATTCCAGGATCTGGATTCCAGCTACACTGGAGTACACCATATGTGCTACCCACCAGGGACTTTTACAGAGCTTTCCCACTGCCTGAATGTGCATCAACCTGACCTCAGAGCTGGCTGGCAGCACACCAGACACCTCAGCTGCAAAACTTAGAGACTGAAAAATTGGGACATAAAAATTTAAAACTATATATATTCAACTGCACTCCCAAATAAGCAGTTTATTATACTGCCCTGTTATTTATGTGGATATTGAAGGCAAGAGACTTGTTCCACTCACCCTGGACTTGTAGAAAGACAGAAATGGTACTTCTCATCTCCCCCTTCCAAGCCATATTTTCTTTAGTCATTGGATTATGGTGCTGGAAGGACACATGCTGACTTAACCCTAAAAATCCTCATAGATGGAGGACACTAAAAATTTCCAAAACCAAGTTTAAACATAGTGACAAGATAAGTGAGTCTCTTGTTTTGCTTGCAGGGGGTCTCTCATGAACATTTATCAAATAACCCAACATATTCTGCCAAGAGCAGAACAGGAATGCTGTATATATGCGGTAAAACTTCATATTTTGCTGAAGTCAGACATAGATGATTCATTGCATACCCTGGAAGAGCCTCCTGTTCTACAATTCGCAGCCTTCCATGCGGAAATTGTCTGTAGTTAGGGTGCGAAGGCAACTTTCATTCTTTATCTTCATAAACCAAAAGAAAGATTCAAAACTAAAAGGACTGCAGCACATGTTCTGAGAAAGTCTGTGCATATTTTGTCTCATATTCCCCATAAACTGTGCAAATAATGGATTATTCACTCAATAACAGAACAAAGATGGAAATCAGGTCAGCTAGACCTGAAATATGTCATTCAATCCAATACAAAAGTTTTTGTCTGGAAGAGGGAACATTACTTCTTTTTCTACATTTACTTTTGGATATTTTGTTCCATTTTGGAATGCCAGTTTAAAATAATGAGTCCAAAATTATTTTGCAGCTTTTAAAAGAAATGTTTTGACTTCTTTGAAACAAACTTTACATTAAAAATGTCAATACAAAACACTGCCATTTCTGATCTTTTTTCTTCTTCAGCCAGATGAAATTATGTGTTGACTTTCATTTGAAAGTTTTGAGGTAAGACTGAAATAGCTTTTTGTGGCAAATTTGCTATTCAAAATATCACCATCTGTACTCATGCTAAACACTCTACGTTTAGATTCTTAGTTTTAGCTACCTTTTCTGACGATAAACACGCACCTCTGAGTTTATATTTTTTTGCACTGAAAAGTATACTTTCGCTGCCGCCATGTCACTTAAAACCGAGAAAAAGAAATCAGTTCTTTCCCATATTTAAACATGATACAATTCCTTAAACATTTCAGAAAGATCACAAAAAAGGTTTACTAGTTTCATCAGTCTGCTTCTAGAACAGGCATCAAACTGTACAGCAAAACCCACAAGGGGGTATCATCATCTTGTAGGATCAGCTTTTTTGTTTGGTTGCCTTTCTTGAGACTAAACCAATAGGAAAAACACCATTGCAATTGGTCTAGACCAGTAACTCAGGAGCAAGAGAAGTTGTGCATTAACTTGTGCAATGCCTAAGGTTACACCCAAAAATTTGTCCTTCCATTTATTTGGGGTTTTGAAGTTTAGACTGAACTTGAAAAAAGGATTATCACCAGCTTTTGCAAATTAAAATAGTAGAAAACCAGACTAATTTCACTAAAATATGTTTTGTTTCTCTCAGTACCTGATCTCATCAGTCAATGATGCAGAAATGTAACAGAAATGTTCCAAATGCAATTATTTCTCGATGATCTATTTGTTAGAAAAACATTAAAGTTTTGTTCGGAGTGTGATAAAAATACATCATAAAATTCACAACTGAAGTTTCGAGTGTTACACACCATCACTTTATTTTGATTATATGTCCAGTGAGCATGTATCTCTGGTATAAAAACACACCATAAAATAGCAGTGGAGTCTTTTTATCATGTAACATATTCTCATAGCTTAAGTTGCCATAAGACCTTTGAGTCCAGGAATGAAAAATAAAACAAATAAAAGAAAGTCTTTATTATTTTGTAATAACTCACAGAGTGTTAGTTCACCTTTTAAGAAGGAATTTCACACATTGCAGCTGAGTTTTTTCCCCTTTTTCAGGTTCCAGAAATTACCCCTGAGCTAGCAGATTTCTGGAGCGTCCAATCTGTTCAACCTTGAAAAGGTTATGTATGACAGGTTATTATGTTCTATTAAACACAGACCTGTTTTATCAGGGCGAGATCTATGGGACAGCAACAAGCATTGTGCTCTACAGCTTAACTGAGAACCTTAGTAATTTATAATTTCCCATCCATCTGCACAGTGCAATATGATCCATATGTTCTGGCTTTTTAATCCCCTGTCCACAAGGTCCTGATTTTTCATGTTCTCTCATTAGTATTTCCAGATTTCAAGGAAATAGACCCATGAGCAGCAGAATAAACAAGACCTCCCTTCCTATGGCTCTGAGCTGTATTGTTAAATTCTGATAGCTAATAAGGAGTTGTTTCTGCTGCTGTGAAATTCCACATTTGCTCTTTCTCTCTCACTCCCCCACCTCTTAATCATAATACTTAATCAGTATTAATTCACTGGTATTTTTACCAGATGAGTTAATTCTGTATCTTTCCTCTATTTGGTTACCTCTTTTTATGGGAGTCATAGGACTTTCTCTCCAGCTACTGGCCCCTTTCAGATTTGATTGAAAATGACAAAAAGGGGAAGAAAATCAGAGAAGGGGGCAAAAATTAGTATCATGGCCTAAAACAGTATTTCGTTCATAGAACACTTTTCCCATTGTAATCTGTGCTTCCTTTTCTTCTTTATTCATTTCTAAAAGCATTATGCAATAGAGCTTCTTATGGCATGAAAATGTTTTCAATATTTCAGCTCTTGATTTTTGCCACTCGTTTGTAAAGATTCTGCTTAGTGAATTCAGTCACTTAAATATTTGGCTACAAAGCTGTAAGCCTTTCTTAAAACATTCCATTAGTCAAGTATTTATGAGTAATTTATATTTCTGTCTCCACTGTAGACATGTATATTTTTCAAAATTGCATTTTATCATCTGCCCATTCTTCCAGTTCTGTTTAATTCATCTGAAATGTCTTACAGCTTTGTCTTCTTTCCACTGACCAAAATAATGGTATCCCATCTGCAAAGTGCCCTGTGTCTATCTAGCTAATAATCATATTTATACTTCTATAGCACTGTCTAGGACAGATTTCAAAATGTGCATAGAGTTTTCCTGGTCCCGATTGTCTTGGGATAACCTTAGCCATAAGCCTTCTGCCATATTGCAGATGATCCATTCGTTTCTCTCAGTTGTTGTGATCACTGACACTCAAACCTTCCCTGGTATTTTATTTTCAGAAGTGTTTTCTTTCCTTAGCACGTTAGAGTGATGGGACTTATTGAAAGTTATTTAGTAAGTACAAATAAATTACTTCAGCCTCTTTGCCACTTACTACAAATTTACTGACACTATCAGAGATTCCATTAAGCTAAAAGAAATCCATTTTTCCTTTAGAGAAACTATTCCTGTTTGTTACAATCCCATTACGTTTATCTCATTAAAAGCACCTGGCACAGATTTTCCGAAGTGTAATTCCCAAGATCATCCCTATAGTTTCTGAAAAGACAGATAAATATTTCCTGCCATCCAGTTCTCTAAATGAAACAGCTGTGACACTGCACATTTTTATTAACTACCCATCAGCCATCTAATTCTACTTAATTAACAGTGTTTCTAAGAGAGTAACATTTTTCTCTACTTTTTTTCTTTTGCAAATATACAATACCACCACCAACTCATAAAAATCTAGAGTAAAATTATACCAACTGCAAATTTACCCATATCTCTGGAAAACAGATTGTACCAAGCAGATACAGTTCTTTGCTCCTAGGATCAGGTTTGTCCCTGAAGCACATCCCCAGCCTTGGGACCTGTGAGGAAAGTGGTTAGAACTGCTCCTGCAACCCTCCCAAACCTGCAAAAGAGTGGTGGGCACAGATGTAACAAAGACAATGAGGACAAGATGGTGGTAGATTCTATGGCCTTAAAACTTCAGGAAAAAAAATGTCACTGGAGTAGGAATGCCCAGGATCTACATGGTCTAGCACTGCAGCTACACTAATTAGTATTTGAGCAATGTTAGCAATGCAAAACACCCTTGTCCAATGCCCTGACAACTTTCTCCATCTTTGTTTGCAAAAAGAGTGTGAAGTGGGAGCTGCAGGGTAGATGCAGTACATAGAAAGGCTAAATTTGGGATGGGATTAAAAGCGTGAAGACCATTATTTCCTGTCTTCTCCGCCTTTTTCATTTTTCCTCAGGTGATCATTCTTGCCCCAGACTGCTGAAGATGCAGCTGCCTGGGTAACCACTCAGCAAATGGGTCTCCTTCCCCACAGCCACAGAGATGTGAAAGAAGTCATTCAGACCACATGTCTTAGAGGGAAAGTGGAACTGGGAAAGACACTGCTCAAGGAAACAGGCAGTTTTGGGAGAAGATAAAGAATTTCCAGAGTATAGGGCCTTTTTGGAAATCAGCATCTTGACATTCCATAAAGTGTTGCCCTAATGGTTCTTGTGTTTGCATATCAAATTTTTAACTTATTTCTTCTTGGTAAGATCTTGCCACAGGTTCAAATGCCACTGCAGCCCCCAAGATGTTGCCAGAGAACAGAATTATAGTACACCATGATGCCCTTCACCAGCACTTTTAGAAGGTATAGAGCATCAGAGTACTAAACCCATTACTAAATAATAATTACAATACTCAAATGAAACTATGGAGAATTTGGATTTTACAGTCTGTCTATCGTAGGTCCTCAATATCACACTCAGCAGGCCAACAGAAAGAGTTTGTGAGAAGAGAGGTGGAGATGGGTGTCCCTGAGAACCAAGGGTCCTCACACGGATATGCCAAATCTTGTTATATTACATCTCAAGCCTCTTAATAAAGCGTTCATCCTACCATAATTAAGAAAACTCATTTACACTAACCATTATGATGAAAATGATGTTGAAAAACCCATCTAATTGAAAATATAGTAACGCTCATCAACTCAAACACATGTGTAGAATTAAATCAAGGACATAAACTGATTAACAGAGTAAGTAAACGGTCGCATGTTAGCTGGGAGGGTTAATTTCTACACTGCGAAATCATGGCAGATTCTTACTGACTCTATTCTCAGAACCATTTTTCTTTAACACCAAGGCTGTTTGTTTTTTCCCCCAAAATGTGTACACTTGTCCATGTGTTTCTCACTCAGTGAGATGCAAAGCATCCATGCAGTGCTAACGGGAAAAAGCCAATAAATGTAACAAGATAGCACTGCTCTATAATTCAGCCTCGAGTTACAAACATCTCTTGCTAAAGAAATTACAAAGGAATTATACGCTAGTTAAAAAGTAGATATAATTTGATTGTAATAGATAGATTATTAGATAAGATTTGAATATACACAGGGATTCCTATTAATTTCTGCTCATTTGCATTGGTTTTAGCCTGGGCAGCTCTGTTGGTAACCCAACATTAAAGCTGTTCTTGTATATATGATGCTTAGGACAATGGGGCCCTGCACTGCTATCATAGCCCCTGGGTAATACTATAACCTAAATTATCATCATCATCATTCAGATTGAATTAAGAGGCTTGGAAAGAATATGCATCTAGGGAAGAATCTGCAGACCAGTCTAGCTTAGATCATTACTGAGAGCTCTAATCAGCAGGGCAGCGGCACATCTGCTTTGATGTATTCAGGGGCTGGAAGGACAGCACTAACCTGGTCAATAATCTTGATGTAGCAAAGATAAGGCAGTCTGAGATATGCATGATGCTACAGAATGGATGAATTTCATCCTCTCCCACACCTCTCATTTTATTATCAGATGAGATTCTCAAAAAGAATTTAAAAGAGTTTGTGACTTACAGTTCTTTGAAAATCAAAGGGAGATGTATTCCTGCCTAAATTAGGCTGAAACCTACTTTTCCCAAAAGCCTGAATATAAAAGAATCCAGCTTTTCAAGATTATATATAAACACCACCGTCACCCCTGGGTTTAACAGTGTTTGGGAAAATTTTGTACTTATCCACCCACACACGATCTAACTGAAGTCTGCAGAGCTTCACCCACAGAGGGCTATGACCCACTGTGTTTGTATCCAGAATGGTGGAGCAATACTAACAAACCCAAAATTTCAGAGTCGTCCAGCAAAAATCATTTTGGGGGCTGCTATTTTTGTTCAGGTTTCTTCCCCTGTTAATCCCTAGAGGCAATGCAATGAGCAGCTCCTTTGAATATTAAATTATTGAAGTTCAGAAGAATTTAATTAGTATCTCACCTACTTACCATCTTGCAGTGATGCCTCTCCTACAATTATGGTACTACATTACAAGCAATTTAAGCTTAATTGAATAACTGGAATAAAACCTGGGTTCCAATTGCCAGAATTATCTGTATTAAGATAGCGATAACTGACTCAAAAACCAGAAAACGTTAGATGATCGCTATGCATGCAGGTTTACAGCAGATTCTCTAGGCTTCAACCTTAATATTCACCCTTAATATTACCATATTCACCCTAGTATTACCATACTGTCAAAAGAAATATGTTTAAACAACATTGCAGACATGTCAGTTGTCTGGGTATGAGCAGTTGAATAATCACAAAGTCAAATCAGGCTGTAAGGTAGCAAAATGCAGGCTCTAAAATATTTTCAAATATTTTAACAGTTTGTGCCTCTTTCTCCCAGCTGCACATGCCTATGTGCACTTCAGCCACTGACTGCCAGACTCCTTTCTCACAGTTCCTCACATTCAAATTATTTGTAAAATATGTTTTCTCACAAAGCCTTGTACTGGAAGCAAGAAAGAAAAGAAATTTGCAGGGACAGCGAGAGCAAGAGAGGAAAAGAGCAATGGAACAAATCCCAAAATTGTGTTTTCCTCAGCCTGTTTCTCTACCCTGCTGCATTTTGTGTAGCTCCAAGCTGGCTCAGATCCCCTTTGGTTTGAGATAATGACCTGGCATAGAAGTCAGCTGCTGAGTCATCCTGCTTCAGCAAGAAAGTATGAGGAAAAAAAGGCTGGTGATACAGTTAGTATAGGAAAGGTGGAAAGCCACAGATGTGTGTTTTCAATGGCTCCATCATCCAGCTGAATACAGAGTGTTTCTAAGTCATTCTGCCCTGAAAGATAAACCTGTACAGGGAAAAAAAGAACCACTAAGGTTGGAAAATATCTCTAAGATCATTGAAGTCCAACCATTAACCAAACACCGTCAGGTCCACCACTAAACTATGTCCCTTTGTACCACAGCTGCATGTTCTTTGAACACTTCCAAGGATGGCAATTCCAACACTTCCCTGAGCAGCCTGTTCCAATCCTTGACCACCCTTTCAGTGGCAAAGTTTCTCTAATATCCAGACATTAGGAAATACCTATCCAGCTTCTCTGCAAGCTACATTGTAAGGCAAGTTTGGTGCTGCAGTCTTCAAACAAGGAAGATACAGACCCTAAACAAAGGCACATACAGTCCTCTGAAGGCATAGGTGTGGAAATTCCCAGTGCACAAATTGATGAAGGAGAATAGGAGAAGTAAACGATGTTTTTCAAAGTAATTCCAACATTTCACCATTTTAGTAGCCATAATAGACTGACATATTGATGCTTTAGGTCTGTGCTCAAGACTGCTTTTCTTCTGCTTAGAAACATCACTGGAACAGGCTCCCCAAGAAAGTGGTCACAGCACCAAGTTTTCCAGAGTTCAAGATGTGCTTGGACAATTATCTCAGGCACATGGCGTGATTCTAGGGGTTGTCCTGTGCAAGGCCAGAAGCTGGACTTGATGATTCTTGTGGGTTCCTCCCAACACAGGACAGTCTATGATTCTGTGATACATGTGATGCTCTGCCTTTTTCGACAGATGTAGGTCTATTTTTTTATTAGTCTTTGAGGTACAAGTGTTTAGTAGTCCTTGTGGCCTACTTCACACTTCAGAATAGAGACAGGATTAAAATTCCCTAACCCCAGTATCTTTAGTAGAGAGTAGGTAAATAGAACTTTCAGAAATGGAAACCTGTCTTAGGCATTTTAACCTGAGCTTGCTCGAGCCAGATTTCAGACATTCCCTGACATGACAGATATGAGTAAAGCACAAGTAATACAGAAATGCTCTTGTGTTCACTCTACTGTACCCATTCACATTTGCCTTAAGTACCTATCAACATCTCCAGAATACTGAAAAACAATGCCTTTTCCAAACAGAAGTAAAATTATGAAGATAGCAGTTAGGAAAATAACCCAGTTTCAGCTGAAAACTCTAATTCAGTTCAGATCTGCTCAATCTGCAGATTTTTTTGCAAAACAGTGAAGGAAACAAACTGCCCAGCAACTGCTAAAGAGGAAACAGCACCAATTTCAATGTGAAACCATCTGCAGGTGTGGTCTTCAGAAGCTGGAGTTGTAAAGCTGGAGTGTAAAATTGTTAACTTTGTGCTATTTTGGCTAATTCCCAGTAAATAATATAACTTTTTACACTCTCATCACTGAAATTCTATGTCCCTGCTTGGCATTTGCTCATCCACTTGATCAAAGGCACAATTTGTGACACTGACTTCAAAGTAAAAATTTGTTTATTTGCTGTAAAAACACCATTACTCTTTTTAGCCTATCCAATGTCATGTAATCAATCATAATAATTTTATTAAGTCTATTATCAGCTTTAATGATATTTTTATTTGGAAGTAAAAGCTTCAGCCACTGAGGGGTGATTAAATCCAGTGCAGCAATTCAGGCAGATGCTTATTAAAACTGTAGTGGGAGGAAGGCTTTGAAAAAATCAGCTAGGTACACTTTCTTTAACAATGTGGTCATTTTCTGCAGAAAACACTTTAACCTAAAAAGCTGACTTCTAGCTCTTATGTACGTAAAAGTCTCATTCTGTTCATATTTGGAAGATAGATGCAATTTGGTGTTACTGAGTTTGATGGCTGAAAAAATTGATTGCACTTTCTGTGGCTCGCAGTTTCCGTAAGTATTGGAAGAATAAAAGCTGCCCAGAGTGCTGCCGTTTCAGTGGGCAACTGAGATCCACTAGACTTGATAATATTCAACTATATTTCACATTGCTTTTGTTCAGGGGGAAGAGAACCCACCTTTCAGTAGCAAGAAAAATAATAAAAACTGTTCTTAAAGACCATGAACAACAAAGAGGAAGACAGGGAGTGCTGTGTCTCCTGCTGTCTAAAGCAGCCAAGAAGCAAAATGATCAATAAGAGTGCAGTTGTCTCGTACAGGAGGGCATCAATCGTTACACGTTCACAGCTCCTTGGTACAAACTTGTACGTCATGGGTGGCTTGCAGGATTAATAAGATCCATGTGTGTGTGTAGGAATGGAAATAAGAAAAACATAAGAGAAGGAGAAATACAGGAATGGATCCTGAAGGTAAGTCAGAAAAGGAACAGGGAAAAGGAAGACTGATTAACTACGGAAAAAAGAAATAACGTTGTGCGAAAGGGAAAGGCAACACTGTGAAAAATCGAGTTAGTAAACAATGCAGATCTTAAAAAAGTCACCTGAGTCATCGAAACTGATGACTATTTTTTGACATTTTCCCCAGTTGCATCAGCTTCAGTAGCAATTTTTAAAGATTATTAAAAAGCAAGTAGAATGAACTTCTGAAGCAGAGAGATTGAAGGGAACCAAATGGCAAAAGGCATTTCCCATTTAAAAATATTTTTGAGAGAGATTTTTTTGAGAAGTCTCATTTAGCCATTGATACCAAGATCACAGAATCACAGAACCATAGAATAGTTCAGGTTGTAATGGACATTAAAGGTCATTTAGTTCCAAGCCCCCTGCCATTGGCGGGGAGATGATGATGTCACACAATAATAAGGTTGTGAAGATGTCACACAATAATAATCTCAAAAACCCTTATTTAGACTAGATTCTTGAAAAGAATTGGAAAGTAATAGCCAGTTCAGAAAGACCAGTTTCTCTTTTAAATGTCACAATTCTGTTGTTTTTTTCACAGCTCCATAGTCCACAAAACTACATTACAGTGAGATGAAAAAGAGCTAGGAGAAACAGGAGTTTAAAAATGTTGGAAATAGCTTAAGCACTTCTTAGTCAGGCTGCCAAGATATTCTTTCATAAGGTTTGACTAAAGAGATTCTGTTCTCTTCATCCTGGAGGCTGCAGCCACCCAGAGCTCCTGGAACTGCAAACTTCTGCTTTCTTTTACACCTGGTACTGAAAAAAGCCAGAACATTTTTGATGTGTCACATCATCAGATGTATAAACATATATATCTTCTACTGAGTGAGTGAATTATCAGTATATTCCTCAGTGAAAAGGTATTGTGGCACTTTAGTGCTTCATTTAAAATGTAGAATACATTCCCAAGTGTCAGCAGTAGCTGAAGTCTGACAGAAGGGCATTTCAGCTACCGAGCTTAGGGAAACAACTGGTGTTAAACCTGTCTGACATATCTGAGAAAAATCCCTCCTGTTACAGTCTGACTAATAACACCAAGATGCTGTATTGCACTTTTCAGCAGAAGGTCACAAAACACTTTGGAAAGGTGGCAAACATCATTACAGATACTTTACAAATATTCTGGTACTTCTAGACTCAGAGAAAAGAACTGGCAGAACACACAAATCCTGTGTTCATAGGATCTAGTAGTTATTCCATGGATTTGATGCGTATCTTTTGTGTATTTCAGATGGAACCACCCCCTCCCCCCTTTATAACAGTCCATCTCTCGGTTTGCTTTATATTCTATGAGTATTTCACATGGCCAAAACATCAAGGAAAAAAACAGCTCAGAAAATTACAGGGAAACAAGGAATAACTAGTACTATGCAAAGCATTAGAGAAAGACAGTGAGAAAAAAGGATTCTTGGAATTTCTTATTTACTTGATTATATGTGAGAGACATGGTCAGGAATATCTGCAATATGTCAGG